>CM067504.1:41564085-41717947 GCA_034509495.1 Acestrorhynchus altus
CTCTCTCTCTCTCTCTCTCTCTCTCTCTCTCTCTCTCTCTCTCTCTCTCTCTCTCTCTCCCCCTCCCTCCCTCCCTCCTCTGTACATGGCCTGTGATGACGATGCTTCAGTTAGCTTTCTTGCTCCTCTATTGTTCTCAGGCATTTATTTTCTCAGTGTGGTGCAGAATGCCAGAGGGGGGCATTCATTTTTCAGGCTGTTTTAGATTAGCATTTTGAGGTTATTTAAAGTTCTGCTTGTTCAAGCATTCTTGAGCGTTTTCCGTGTTTTATATTCTCAGAGGGAACCTGACTTGCACAATCCTGCACAGTCTGAAATAATAAACACTGCAAGGCCTGGATGTACACAAGTCAGAACTAAAATAACCACTGTTGTGCATTCTTTAGTGAGCGCATACAGACTGGATTTGATTTTTTTTTTTAGGCTGTCGTGTACGGGAATCCCCAGGGGGTGATTGTCCAAGCAACTTTTGGATTTGACTTGCAATTTGAAAGAGTAATGTGGTTCCTTATGGAAGGCATTTGAGCTGGTTAAAGTAACAGCGCAGCCTGATAAACATAACCGGTTAATTGAGTGACTAAAATTTTTCCTTGACTGAGAAAAGATCCTAATGTTTACTAGGAGCACGATTGGGTATCAGTACTCATACAATACTTTGATTCTGAAATACATATCAAAATATTTTTGAATACCGTTTTTCTAATTGTAACAAAACATATTCACAAACACATTTATTTAGCATCGGCCATGTTCATGGTGCTTTATACAGAACATAACCATATTATAGTATTAATTATACTTATATAATTAGAAATTCTACAGGGCTTATTTTGTCCGATGTTTTTGTAGATTTATGTACTTTTATTCACCAAAAAATTTAAAAGTATTTATAGGAGATTGTGATATCAACTTTGCCTTCATTTGTGTGTGTACGCTGAGAATGCAAGAATTTTGAGTTATTTGACTAGATTGACAATGATGTTTTTAAGTTCTTCACAATAGATGGCAGTGATCCAAATAAAAATAATGAATATCCTTTATTTTTGTTGTTTATGTATGAATCACAATCCCTTCTTCTGGCATTATTCTGAAATTTGAACAGTGCATGATAACAAAGAAAGAGAGCAAACAGCTCAACAGTTATTTGGGGACTACAAGGTGAGAGAATGTGTTAAAAGCAATTTTACTCCTAAAAATGTTGCTCAGAGTTTGGAGCTGGGAGGCACATGCTAACAATTTTCAGCTGGAGCTTATTTAATAAAAGGCTGCCTCTTTATTTTCTATTGTGAGAATTTAAAAATGAGCCAAATACTTCCTTTACTTTGGAAACATAAGGTCAGAGACTTCCTGGAGTTTAGTTGACCTCATTAGGCTGACCAACTATAAAGTAGCTTTAGTTAATAAATGGTATTGCCCAATACCTTGTGATGTTCAACGAAAGGAATGCATCCTAATCTCCTGCTACCTAAAACTGCAAACTGTTCTCTGCAGCTCTGAAGTGGAGAGTGTAATAGCTACCTGAGTGCCTCAGTAGATTGTGTCATGATGAAGTAAGGCGTTTCACTGGAATACGTCAGCTTTAAGTGTGCAAAAGGTTTAAAAATTAACCTCCAGCATTTGGCTCAAACACTCTAACGCTCCCATTTTTTTGTGAAGCATGATGCATCACTTCAGGAATTCACGTAGACCAAAACCCTCACCTTCTAAATGGGGCCCTCAAATCCACCCTTTATCAGAAAATATTACAAGGCATATAATTATCCCAGTGCTAGCTTGGCTCTGCTGGTCATCTGTGTGGAGCTTATGGCCTGACCCCCAGTGTGCTGATTAAATAAGTAGAACATGCCTTTCTAGTCATTCAGACAAGAATTCTTATAGCAGTAATGCTTGGCAGCCTGAAGAGATATCATTAGCAGTTTAAGTGAACTTGCTGCCCTTTCTTACTGTGAATAACCTGCTATACCCACGCTCTAATCTGACCTTCATTTGTAGATGAGAAATTAGGGTTGTGTTGGTGTTGCAAGCCTTTGTTTTCTTTGCCAGAGTGGGACAGGAGGAGTTGACTATCAGTTCACATTTTGAAAGCTTGTTTTTAACCATTTTGGTACTGGCCTGGGGAATTTTGAAATGGTTATGTCACATTTTTAAAAATAGAGTTTTGAATGATGTCATCAAGCCAGCTTATTTGTGTTAATTTGCTCTCTTTAAGGTAAGTAATAGGTAATATTAGCAAAAGATATATTGTAAAATATCACCATATATCATACAATAAGTCAATGATAATGTTTGCTGTGTATTAAATGAGTGGAGTTTAATGTGTTGGTGTGTGTAAGGAGCTGGAGAAGGAGCTGCAGGCTGTGCAGCAAGTGAGTGGAGTTGAATGTGTTGGTGTGTGTAAGGAGCTGGAGAAGGAGCTGGAGGCTGTGCAGTGAGTGAGTGGAGTTGAATGAATGTGTTGGTGTGTGTAAGGAGCTGGAGAAGGAGCTGCAGGCTGTGCTGTGAGTGGGTGGAGTTGAATGTGTTGGTGTGTGTGAGGAGCTGGAGAAGGAGCTGCAGGCTGTTTGATATAATTTGAATTGCAGCTGATGTGGAGTTGTGTGATGAGACAATTGCACAATGTGGAAAGGTTGTGCAGCCATTAGTCTGTGAATGTTTAAACTTTTTTCGTGTGTGTGTGTGTGTGTACTAAGCTTTATCTGGGCTTTCTCTCTTGCAGGTTGAAGAAGGCAGTAAGGCGGCAGCTGTGAGGCTTCAAGCAGGAGACGAGCTAGTGAGCATCAACGACGTTTCCCTCAATGGCTACAGGCAGGAGGCTATCTGCCTGGTGAAGGGCTCCCACAAGACTCTCACTCTGGTGGTGAAAAGGTAATCTGTGCGCACAGACACGCAAATCCACCCCTGGGCCTCATGCACCTGTTCCCCATGTGCTATGAGCCTCCGTATCCATGGTTACATTTTGAATGCAACCATAGTGACGGACCGTAGTAGGATGGGCAGTGATGTGATATGGGGACCTGCCCTTTGTGCGGCTGTACAATTCCTTTAACAAAGTGAAAGTGACTGCGGCTATGTAGTGTGTGTGCCATAGCGTACATGGCCAGACCGGGCAGATATTATCATTTGAAATCTAAATATGGAATTTAGTTATTGATACAAATTGCACCATGTTTTTGTCAAAAATGGATTTGTCGTCTAACTAATAATAATAAATAATATGAGCAATCTTTGTACTATAGTGTTGTAATTAACTTATCATTATCTAATGATAATGGTATCTATCATTGTTGTTATTATTTCTATGGCCTCTGGATTCTGCTTTCAGCTGTTCTGAGCTGTATTGCTTGAACGATGACTGCTGGTTGCCACTGTCTGGTTGACCGTCTTGGTTCTGTTTATGATCATGTGTATCATGGCTGTATGTCACTCTGTACTAAAGTGAACTATAGAATACCGACATGTGGCCACCGCTCATCATATCCAGCAAATGTCATTGTCAATACAGCAAATCTGATTATTGATTTTAACAGAATATTTAAAAAGTGTTATTTTTATTATGCAGTTTACTCTGTAACCTCTAACCAAGCAGTCCCTCATAGTGTAAACATCTTTACAGACTGCATATTTCATCTCTTTGGAGCCATAAGTTTCTATCTGACCATTTTCACAATTGTTTTATGTATTTTTATTCTGTGAAATGCAAATTAAGAGGTCTGGGTTGTTGTTTTTTTGTATACATTAGATCTCCATATATGTGAATGTCACTATAAAGACTTTAAGGCTCAGTGCTGAGGATGCAGATAGAAACGTAAAGCTCCAAGGGGACGATATGTTTGGGTTTTTGTTTTTTAAATAAGGCAGAATCCTACATTAGAATGAAGGAGGTTCATGACTCATCGCAGTAGTAGTTTGGACATGTGCCGTTTAACAGCCTGTTTTTCATGCTTCTCTAGTCGCATATTTTCCCATTGTGTTAAAAGAGTGTAGTTTAGAAAGTGAAAGGCAGCAGTGAAAGAGAGAGTTGCAATTTAGTACTATTATGTATATTATGTGCAGTCAATTTTAAATCAGAAATCTTGAATTGAAGAAGAGATTTTATTAGGAATGGCCATTCCATTAAAGTATGATATTTATTTTGGTGTATTTTGAGATAAGGCATTATCCCCCTCAAAGTGAAACCCAGAGTATAGTACTCCTAACACGACAGACTACTTCACAAAGATCTGATTACTTACAAAATGTCCTCACAAATATTAAATACTGATATTTGATGTTCCAGAGACGATATTACATAATGGTGCTCTAGAATATCAGCTTTCTATTCGTTTTACTGCTTTTGCAGTAATGTGTCCTTAAGGCGTGAAAAGTACAGAGTACTGGTCTACAGATCCCCTACTGTTGCATCCCGAAGCCCAGTCATATCGTATTTCACCTCACACCTTCTTTTATCTTCCATGCGACGTGTCTGAAGAGTTCAATGCTGAATGATGAATTAAGTAAACAATGCTGAATGATTTGTTCCACAAAACCAAGAAGCAGAGACCCTGCAGTACCGCGGTTGGGGGAGTCTGCTCGGTTGTGTGGTATACTATGAACTCTAAGTATACACTTATAAACTCTGAATCAGAGGTGCATTCTCTTCATTGTCCCCTGGTGGTGCATTGAGTTCAGACGTCAGAACATTTCAAGCTACTTTCCAGTCGAGTCTAATTCACCACTTGCTTAGAATTCTTTTAACGTTCATGTGAAATCCTGTTTTTATAAATATGGACATTTTTGTAGAGTTAGCAGTTAAGACTTGGCAGTTACAAGGATATTACATAGGTTTGTAGCTTATTCTTGTTTCATGAGAACATAGAATATAAAATGTTTAAACTCCTTCATGTATGTAATGAAGGACTTGATTATTACAGGGTTGGATTAAATATATTATGTATGATTTCAAAATGTCTTAAGAAGTATGGAGAAAAAAAAGTACTTCATTGATAAAGGGTTACAATGGACGGGCTTTTTCTTCTGGTTGATGTAGCTCAACAGAAAAGACCACCAGTGAGCCACCTCACAATGTGGGAGACTGGGGTTTGATGACCAGTGTGGGCAACTACGCTGTGCTGCACCAATAGTTCTTGGGCAAGACTCCCAGCACTACCCTGGCCCACCACTGTAATATGAGTAACCGCTCTAAAGTCACTCTAAAACATAAAATTAATTTATTGATTGTTTTTTAAACTATGAATTAGTAATACATTGGTGTTCAGTTGCATGTTTGATAATAACAGTATTAAGCAAATATCCATGGTATTATAATTTTCAAGCCAAGCTAAACTGTAAAACCAGTTTAACTTCAACCCTAAAACGGAAGTGTTCCTCCACATTTCTGGTTCATTTGCATATCTGAACAGGGCAAAAGCGTAACTTTGTGATTATTATTCATTGCATCAGTGTGTGTGTGTTTCCACATATGCTGCATAGAAACGGTTTCATGGACCAGTCTGACCAGATTCTTCCTTGTTATTGCAACAATTCCCAGTAAGTACTACAGCTGAATAGGAGTTAGACTGGGAAGCGTAAGAAGTGACAAGGTTACGGCTCATTTTTGGAAATGTGTGTTTCAACCAATTGGGTGTAAATCTGGTCCCTGAGGATGATGGTCTTCAGACTGGGAAGCTTCCAGGACCAGTGATTTGTTTGGAGGCCTTAAACAGTGTGACCATAATCAGTCTGATCCTTTGAATTATAGTGTTTGGAATGGGTATGTATCTGGGCAGGCATGGGAATACCTGTTATCAGTTGCCACATGGACTGGCTTATCTTTGCGTAATGAGGAAACATGCATGAGCACTTGCGTGTCTGAGGGCGTTGCCTGTGTTTTGCATATGATGACCTTATTTGAAACTGTTAAGTCAGACCGAGAGGAAAGAGTTGTCGGGCTTGTTCCAGGTACTGTACAAACACTGCAGGTGAGAAAGTTTGCAAAAGTGCAGAGTTATGCCTGTTCACTGGGGTATTTATGAAGGGTAGGACATTTGGCTTTAAATGGTTAATTAAATTTTAACATGTAAACCATGCAAACATCAAGAATGAATTCAGTTTTTAGTGGTTTTGAAAAATCGTACACCTTTTATTACCACTCATGAAAAACATACTCTCTCCACTTGGCAGAGTTTCTAACAGCATGCCACAAAAGAAATCTCCATTCCAGTTGAGTGAGTGACCCAGTGAAACAAAAGTGTCCTGCGGATGCCTCCATTGTTGCTCTGGGCAACCCCAGTGGCCAGTCGACTTTGTTTGTTTGGATTCCTGATGCTTTCACGAGCTTGCGAGGACTCCTGACAGCTGGTAGGAGGCAGTGACCATTACCTCACATGACAGCAGACTGCTCAGCTACACATCTGCGCATCAGACAATGATGCAGTGCTCCCTGGATCAGTACCATGTACAGGATGGAGCTTCGGCTAAATGTGCTGCCAAATCACACTGATTGTTATTTTTGAGGGGACGTCCTCAGTGGACTCTGATAAATATAATGAAGAAATTGGAACTGCAGCTAGAGTGAAACTCCTTTAAGCTAAGCGAAAATGAATAATGGATAATTGTTCATTTATACAGTAGTTGTGTTTGTGAAGAGAGCATGTAAGCACTTTTGTTTACTATTATTTCACAATCACACATGCCTGTTGGCATTACTGGAATCGGAGCACTGGTTGGCACTTGGAATGAACAGCCCATTCATCAAGCTGCTGAATTCTTCCTTTTATTTCTTGAGACACATTTTTTAATGCCATCTAGTGGTAAACAACATGAGTCTTTCAGATTAATGGCGACAGTGAACAGATTCATTAAGTTCTATAAAAATTTAAGAGATATGTTTTATATTTAAAAGTTAGGACACACCATGAACACCGTTTAAACATCTGGACATTTGATCTTCATTGTAACTATACCCTGCTCAGATAAACGTTATGGATGATGTTAAGCCTTCAGTGTAATGATGACAGGCCTACCCTAAGCCTTATGTATCTTAGTGTTCTGTATACATCCTTCATTAAAGCCCTAAAATAAAATCTCATAATTAAATTAATATTTGAGTTTTTTTCTTCAAATTATAGAAAGACTGCTTTAAACAGTGGTCGTTCGTTTTTATGTTCTATTCTTTGTTTTTTTCACACAGTAGAGACCTATTTTCATTTGCCGAAGGTTCTAAAGAGGATTTTAGAGAGATATGGCAATTCTATAAATTAAACTTGTTTTCCACCTTTTCCAATTTGAGATGCTTTAGGAAAAGTTATTATATTTCATGTTGAAAAAGATCATTAAGGTGTTTTTTGTTGTTGACCCGTCAGGTTAAATACCCAAGTCCTTGGTTTGCTGTCAAGCCTAGCTTGAGTTGTGAATTGTGCTCAATCATTCCTGCCTCATGTCCGTCCCTGTGCCTAATAGACTCATGTGGCTGTGCACTGTCACTGACCTGAGCAATGTCAGCGTAGGGTACGAAATCCAATTATATCCACCAAAGCTCCTCAGTCACATAAGCTGAGTGAGTGCTAATCAATGTAGGGAAGTGCTCAGTTGTCTGTCTGATGACTTGCAGAAGAAACGCTTGTGGCAAACTTGACTTTAAAAAGCTATGAAAGCTGCTTAACTGAAGAGTTTTCCATCTGTAAGGTGAGTTGATGCCAGCAGTTTAGACACATTTCGTTGCTATTAATGAAGAAGCTGTTGTTTTCACAAGGCAGTATAATCAAATAGGGATAATTACAGGCAGTGTAATCTAATGGGGTAATTACAGTGTGAATTGGCTATTTAAGGTGAGCAAGTTCTCTCACAGCATTGAACTGTAAGAAGAATGAGTTCTTCTGAATCTATTTGGAGTAAGAGAACCATTATTTCCTCAGTTAATGCCTGATTTTTATGAAGATAGATTTCACACTAAAGGCTGTTTGGTATTTGTCGTCTTCACCTCTTTATAGGAAAGTCTCTCTGTGTTCTGTTCTTCTCATGTCATATGAGCAGTACATTAGAGAGATGCTGAGAGATTTGTCTGCCTGTACCTGGCTCAGCACATTTCAAAGGCTTAAAGGACCCATGTTTGACATTTCCCATGGACAGCCTCATGATGGGCTTATCCGTAGTGCTGCACATAAATTTAATGACACTGTTGGGACTACAAGTGTAGTTATTTTCATGGTTCTCTTCTAAATAAAGGGATTTTAAGGGTGCTTTAGGTACGTTTTTGGGTAGTTGTGCTTAAAGCCATTACCTACTTGTTTATCTATCTCTTAGTTTTGTGAATTTACTCTGAACTTACGGAGAGAAAATGTCTTTTTGTGTAGAGATTTTTCTGTGGAGTCCGTCTGTTGGATTAAAGTTAGATGAGACTAAGTTTGGCCCAAATGATATCAAATTTGATTTGGCAATATGTTTACGTCACCTAGCTTGTTTCCAGTAGTTCATCTAATCTGCTTCCCCTTGTCATGAATGCTCCCTTAAACACAGCTGCAGCTGTTCTGGCTCAGCGTTTTTCTCCAGGAGGTGGTGTGTTGTGAGGTGTTGCCTTTAGAACATAAGCTCCATTGAGAATCTTTAGCTTCATCTCCGAGTCCAGTGTGAAAACGACCTTTTCAGGAGTAAAATAGGCTTTCGAACGTTTTCTCACCTCATAATCCCCCAGTAAGAGCTACTGGACCTGCTATGGTCATATGAACGGCTGAATTTGTGTGGGTCATCAAAGCTTGCACTGTGAATGACCGACTGAAGCGTCTGTTACGCTGTTGGAGTTTTTGTCGTAGAGTTAAGGTATTTCTCTGCAGACTCCAGAGCATTCAAAATTGATCTCTCCATACTTCCTGTTTGTATTGTTGAGAGTTCATTCCTGAAGCAGACCAATGAAAGGCGAGTGTATTTGATTTAGGGCAGGGCGATATGAATAAAGAACTCGGTGATGCGGCCTTGTTTTATATCTCATAAATTGATATCTGATATTTTGCCCAGCCGTAATGTAGACGGTGATATTGAGAACTGTGTCAAGGACTTTAAACAAACAGAAGAGCTCCACTTTTCAGAGTTTGGGGATCCAGCCAACTGTGCAGCTACTGATCCAACAGTTGGTATGACATGCAGCCCAGGAATGTGTCAGTCATTACTGGCAGCTTACGCTTGGTCTCTCTCGGCCTTGTATCAGGGGTCTGATTCAGGTGGCTGCTGAAAAAAGCCTTTGTATAGGTCTTCAGAAAGTATGAAAATAGCTCTGTGCCATATAGTTCAGTCTCCTGTGCTTCATCAGCATTTTTCAGGCTTGGTGTTGTGTTTCTTGTGTTACTTTTAATGAAGGTCTGTTTTTTCTAGCAGCAGCTTATTAAACAAAGCCTATTAAACGTGAAAAGGCCTTTCTTATCAGAGCTTTATTCGCAGCTCTAGGAAAATGAATTGGGAATTTTTGCCATGTTAAAGCAACTCGGTCTGGATGATGTGTTGGATCACAATGCTGACCCTCATATATTTGATTGACAGGATTTGGTTTAAGGTTTTGTGCAGCGCAGTCAGTTAAACAGGACATGCAAGTAGTCTGTCAATTCATGATTACGGCTGGTTATCAAAAGGCACTGACCAAATCATTAGTGTAAAACATGTCCTACAAAATGTTGAAAAGTCTACTAAGATACGTTGAACATACTTCACAAGGGATTCATGAAATCAGCACTGCTACTAACACAAAATACACCACTGGCTGTGTTGTTTCTATGATTCAGGTTAAATAAATGAGCCCTAATTACTTTCATGCTGCTTTACGAGAGACAGACGTCACGTCAGTCTCGAAAGGCTCTTTTTCACCAGTGTGGAATGGGCTCTGTTTCTTGGTTAACTGCCACATAGACATACATATCTAGGAGTGTATATCTATAAACTGCCCAGTGCAGTTAAAGTAATTCTTAAAAACTGAACTGGGACCAGTAATGTGCTGTTTATGCATAATTAGTACTGGTATGTCTATAAATCAGTGTGAATTTGGCAAGTTCCAAATAAAAAGGTGGCATGTACGTATCAATCTGCATGCACCTTTTCATTATATACTCAGAAAGGCGTATTGATCCCAATTACAGTAATTATGGTAAAGATAATATTCTTCTGTATCATCTACCTCTTTAAAAAATTTCTGCCCAATCTGTCAAATATCTTTTCTTTGAGATGTCCCTTTGGGTCCACTACACAATGGGTTGTCTGACTTAATCTATTTTCCGTTCTTCTGTAATCTAACGTTAGTCCTTGATCTGATGGTCACTTGTTCGGTTGGTGGGACACATTTTAATCAAATTCTAAACTTTGTTGACCAGCCCTTGATTCGTTTCCCAGGTTCTTTAGAGGCTCTGAAGTGGAGCTGTGCAGGTTGATTATTTGATGTACTAACCTGCTCTTAAACCAGATGTTCCACGTCAGAACTTGAGACATCCACTCTGGCAGAGCAAGTCACCTGATCCATAAGGGGAGGCTGAGGTCAGGGGGCATGTTTGGTGAAGTGTGGTGCTGCCTCAGACCGGCGCCCCACACAAGAATGAAGAGGGCAGCACTGGTGTCAAGTAGCTCGGTACATGGAAAACGTTCTATACAGAGATTTGGAGAGTTTCACATGGTTCTCCTGCTTTAGGGAGTGTGCTGATCTTTAATAAATGAGCTGTTGGTAATGGCCACTGCTCCAGAAACCTGTGCACTTACACGCTGACAAAGTGAACGTTGCCATAGTAATTCATAGCTGTTCAACAGGGGATGGAGGGCACGGAGGGGACGGAGTTCAGCCTGCTCAACTACTCATTAACATACCGTCCTTGAGCCAATGGGGAGGCAGAGGCTGCTAGATTACTTAAAGGCAACTGGCTGTGACAATAGCCCCCTCCCCAGTTCCTTGCAGGGGTAAAACCTCCACAGTCCAGCACAGTGGAGATCTGCTCTGGCTGTAACACACACAAACTCCATGCAGGTTTCTAAGCAAGATTCACGAGGACTACCGTTTCTCTTTCTTTCATTATTGTAATGAAAGCAGCAGATGTTTATAGAAGTATCTTGCTCTGAACAGGCACTGGTCATCTGTGGAGGACCTTTTGTTCAGCCCAGTCTTTGATGTGAGTGGAATGCGGTGCCCGAGGAGCCCACTGCAGCAAACCCGGACTCACAAACTAAGATCTCCTTTTCTGGGAACCCAATTAGGAACATTTCTCTTTGTGTTCATGTTTCCTTGAGGGTCTAGTTGGTGAGTTCAGAGACTTATCTTTTTTCTTTGTTGTTTGCTTCTACGTCCTTTGTCCCGCATCTGTTATCTTTATTCATTTGGTGTTGAGCTCTATAAATTGGGACAGAAGTTTACAGCGTGCCTGTGCTCGAGTGGTTGAAGAAGTTGCGACGTGCAACCTGTTGCATGTGCACTCTGATGTGCATCCAGGTTTTCATACCAGGCACTATGCAAAAGCCGACCCACATATACAGCTGTGAACTCATCTCAACTATTTGATTGTCTCTGGAGATACTCCTTGTAAGCGCGGCAGCAGCAGAAAAATCCTTTAATGCACTACTGCAGGGCTTTTCTATGGAATTTTCCCCGAGCTGATCCGTGCTGAATAGTTTGCATGTGGGAACTGGATTGGCTGATGCCTTTTCAGAAGTGATTTGTTTGTTTTTGAACGTGCCTCGCTGTGAAAACAGTGGAAGGGGACTTTCCCTTCCTAGCCCCCCTCTTTGGCCTCCATTCTGCATGGGCTCCACTGAACCGGTCCTCTGGCATATCTGTGCTGAACCAGCTGTAGCCCTGACAATACGTCCAATAAAGGGACCTGCATTAGCATCTGAATGACCGGCTCCATGTATGGCTAGAGCGTAGACACTTGAAGCATTTGCACTTTGAAAGAGAGCAGCAGGGAAATGATCTCTTTTGGCTTTCCTTTTCCTGAATTTGTCATTTATTCTCATTCATCTTCTCTTCTTTACTGTGAGATTATAGGACGCTATGATGTCTGTGATACGCAGATGAATCTGATCATGAACCTGATGTATAAATAATAAATAAAACACATTGTTAATTCTCCAAAAACTAGAGGCAAGGTCTTGGAAGTTCACATCTGAAGTGTAAATTAAATATTTATGCCATGTGGAAAAAGTTTTGGACACCTGCTCATTCACTCTTTCCTTTTTGCAAAATCAAGAGTCTTTCAGTAATTGTCCAGCGAAGTCCTTCAACTAGATTCTGGACTATTGCTGTGAGTATTTGATTGCATTCAGCAGCACGTGTATTAAATGAGCACCAACCTACCCTCAACTCTAACTCCCCAATGCTGGGCATGTTTACCTGCTGTCAGAGAGTCCTATTCTACTGGTAGTACTTCTCTACAGGGACTAGTCAAGCGTCAGGACTCCGTTATGTATGTGTTGTGCTGACGATGGAACATCCATGGATTAGCTCAAGGCATCCAGAACTGTGGAAACAAACTTCAAACAAACATTCTTCAAACCAAGTCTCAACATTTTACTAATATAAACATACATTTCTGTTTGGTTTTTGGTGTTTTTGCAGGCAAAATCTCACTTTGATCAGGTAAGTGGTTCATAATCTGCTTAGATCCTTTAAATGTCAGCACATTACCGTTCATGTGGACCCTTTTCTTTCTTCTCATGGAAATGAGCATCGGTTTGGAAGGATCGAGTGATCATTGGACATTGATGTTACCTATGTCAGGGGGTGTCCCCCTTGAGGAACAGGCTTTTTCTGTTTCATTAGCATTGGGTTTCCACTTGTATGTGAAAGGCTTAGGCAGTGGGCAGTAAATGCTTTATAATGTGTTTTGAAAACGATTGGACACCCCATGATCACCTTCAGCTTACTTAAACATACGGATGTGTGGTCTTCATTTAACTTTGTTGAGATGTTATATGACTAAACACATACAACTTTAAAAAAAAAGTCTTTTAAACCCTGTTTGTGAAACATAATTATTAGAAATCCAATTTTCTTCTGAGGAAAAGGTTAGAACCCCTCTGTCCTAATGGCTGCTGTCTTCTTTTTAGGCTGAAATAAAGGCAGTTAGATGTTTCTATAACCATCTACCATCTCTGACATCGACTGGAAGAAAGACATTCTCCAATCTTCCATGCAGAATTCTTACAGCTCTGTGATGTTTCAGCATCAGTCTTTGTACAGACGCTCTTCCATTCTCCTCAAACCCCCTCTGATGCAATAAAGATCTCATAGTGGTTTCTATGATGGAGAGATCTCCACACCCTGCTGCAGCAAAGCAGCCCCAAACCATCACACTTCCACCACCATGCTTCACAGCTGCTATGAGGTTCTTGTGATCAAATGCTGTTGGTTTGTGTCAAACATGTCTTCTGTTACTGTATTCAAATAATTCAACTTTGGATCAATCTGTCCAAAGCACATTGTTCCAGATGTCCTGCTCTTTGTCTAGATGTTCTCTGGAGAACTTTCTTGGTGTTCTTAGGGTGTCCTAACCTTTTCTGAGCACTGAAATAAAGCACCTTTTTTACATTTCGAAAATTCATACATTTGTCCAGTTATGTGACTACAGGTCACCTGCTGTCCCAGATTGTGCTGTCTTTTTCATAGCAGATGAAATTAATAATTCACTGCCCTTTTAAACATGGATTTCCAGTATTTTTTTTCCACCACAAGAGGTCCCCCTGTTCCTATGATTCCTGTCATAGTTTTCCCAGTGATGTGTCCCATAAATGAGTATTCATAGAGTCTGGCTGGGACAGACAACAGCTTGGGAAGAGCATGTTGGCTGACCTAGTGGTGTGAAGAGAGTTTTAGGCCCTTAAACCCTTGTCCCATGCTGGGCGTGCTGTTTTCCCTCTGGGCCATATGGCTGATGTCTGAGTATGTTGCTCCTTTTTTGAGCTTTTATGGAATTAAACTGTAGATGTAGATTGACTGCTTTAGTTTTGGAACTGTCCTCCCTATTTCAGCTCGTCCACTTAAAATTGTGTCTCTTCTGCGTTTGTGTAGAAGGTTCAATGCAACCACGGTGATGATTAACATACAGAACGAGCAGTGTTACGCTTCATTAAGCCATCATGCTGCGGTCATTGTTTGAGTGACCATTTGTACTGACTCTCTGGAGATGGGTGGGAAATAAGGCTACCCTTCATATGAGGCAGATGTTGGTTCTGTGAATGAATTTCTGTTCCACCTTAAATGATACTGTTCCAGAATGAAGCTGCTGCATCATTTAAAGTGGGGAAAAAAGTAGGGGGCAGTGAACACATGTGCCCGGAGAGGTGGGTAGCCCTTTCTACAGTGCCCGAACAGCAACTTCTAAGGATTAAGGATTCTTTAGTCATGTCCAGCCAGTTCATGGAATCGAGGCTGGGTCTCCAACCATCAGGCCATGGCTGTGTCCAATGTGACATGACACATGGCTGTTGAACTTGGGGAATGAAGTGACCCACGTACGTTAGGGCAGTCTCTTACTCGTTTCTGAAGATGTGGGTGGCTCTAACTAAAGGCGTGTCCAGCTCTGCCTCTGTTCTCTACTGCCCAGACAGCATTTTAGAAATACTAGTGTCTGTTTTCTGCGACTATAACTATGGCAGTGGTTGTATTTCTTTTTCATTTTTTTTTCTCGTACTGCACTGATTGTTTACTGTGTTTGTGTAGATAGCACTATGGTAATTTGGTCATCTGTACTTCTGTGCACTGTCACTATTAAACACGTTCTTGTTTGTCTTAAAGGAATAGCACTAGAGCCCATATCCCAGTGTTAACTGAGGTTAGAGATTCAGTCTCTGTGTTCCCCTCCTTCTAACCCACTTCAGGAAGATGAAAATGGTGGATATTGTAGCACAGAAAATGCCATCAGAGAGTGACGTTCATGTGGCCCGGAGCTTTCTCACGAAGATATTGCGAAGTTCAATGAGGTACGGTATTGATGTAATCGCTGGCTGATTCATCCCATTCCTGATTCATCCCATTCAGTCCAGTCACCTCTGCACCATGGCTCCACTTCTTCATGTACATTATTCATTTTTCCAGCTGATTTTTTTTTTTTGTGTTCATTTATTAATTCTTTGATTTGAACTCATCTGTAAATTATCTGTTTGTGGTACATTGCACACATTTTTAATCATTCCATCCTCAGAGTATATAATATACTGCAGTTTGAATCCCCAAACAAATCAATGCTTTGAGCATTCTGGCACATTAGATGTTCCTGATGAGTGTTGTGTAGATGTTTTGATAAATCTGGCCTTCGTATTGCAATTGCAAATGTCCATCTCATTAAGCCATGCTTCATTGTGATGTTTTGTTTTGTTGAAAACATGTTCAAATTGGGTAAAAAACTGTATTTGACACAGTAATATCTGTTTTTTTTGCCGTCCATGCTTTGCAGAAAGAATCGCTTCAAAGGGTATGTTTCAGTGGCATGATTGTTCACGTGATACGGTTGGATGAAGAGTGACTTTTTCAGTGTGTTTTAGAAATCGGTGTTTGGTAACTGTACGTTTCAGTGGTTGTCATCCAGCAGAAATTGTAGAAATGTAGAGAAGGGGCTTTGCTTTGAAATAAAGTGGTGTATACAATCATTTACCTCAAACTTCATCAGATTTTTAAAGTCCAAAAAGTAGAACCAATTATGTTTGCTGAAAGGAAAATGCTGCATTCCAGCATAAAATCCTTTCCCATCTGTAAATCATGGTGGTGGTAGTATCATGGGTTGTGCCTGTTTTGTTGCATTTGAACCAGAACTGCTTGCCATCACTGATTGAACAATTCTGATTTATACCTGCAAATGATTCAAGAGTGTGGGCCATGCAGAAAGACCATGACCCTAAGCACACAAGTTGTTAAAAAGAATGGTTAAAGCAGAATAAAGTTAATTTTCAAAAATCTGATTAAGTTTCAGCTCAAATTCTTATGCAGAAATATAGAAAACGGTTCACAAAATTCCCAGCACCAGTGTGCACGATGAGGTGATTGTGAAAATAGAGTTTATCCTTCCTGGCTGTTTATTTAGTACTTGTGCAATTGCACATTGTGCTTTGTTCTCTATTCCTTTTCCCATTCATTTGTTTTCTGTCACCGTTTCTCCCCCACACACTGTCTTTGTCTCTCTCTCTCTCTCTCTCTCTCTCTCTCTCTCTCTCTCTCTCTCTCTCTCTCTCTCTTCATCGTTTTTACATTGTCTCCTTTTGCCTGCTTCTCTCTCTCTTAGGAGAAATGAATCCATGAGCAGGCCTCACTCCTGGCATGCCACAAAATTCAACGAGAGTCAGTCCGATACCGGCAAAACACAGTCCACACCCTCAACAGTCTGGCAAACAAGATATGATGCAAGGTAGAGCACATTGTGCAAGAAATTGTTGGCTTAAAATGTACACCAATCAGCTTTCAACGCTCAGGACCCCACAGGACCACCACCAAGCAGCTATTATGTGGGTGGTGGGTCATTCTCAGCACTGCAGTCACACTGACATGGTGGTGGTGGTGTGTTAGTGTGTGTGTTGCGCTGGTATGAGTGGATCAGACACTGCAGTGCTACTACAGTGTGAACAGTCCACCGACCAGAAATATCCAGCCGACAGCGTCCTGTGGGCAGCGTCCTGTGAGCACTGATGAAGGACTAGATGACGACCAACACAAACTAGGTAGTAGTGTCTAATAGAGTGGCCAATGATTGAACACCAGCGCAACACACACTAACACACCACCACCATGTCAGTGTGGCTGCAGCACTGAGAATGACCCACCACCCACATAATAGCTGCCCTGTGCTGGTCCTGTGGGGTCCTGATCATTGAAGATCAGGGTGAAAGGAGGAGAATAAAGTCTGCAGAGAAACAGATGAACTACAGTCTGGAATTAGATATAAAATTGTGTAAATTAATACATTTTAAATTTAAATATTAATAAATGGTCTTCCTTTTCTCAGTTCATTCTCCTCTGACCTCACTGCTGGCTGGGACCAGACAAATCTACGTAGAGTGTCCGACCAGTTCAGTTCCTTGGGCAGTATGGACAGCTTAGAGCAGGGCTCGCACCCATATCCATCTGGCCGGCTCTCTCCAAGCAAGTCTAACGCCAACAGCATTGAACATTTAGGTGGTGGAAAAAGAGACTCCGCATACAGTTCCTTTTCAACAAGCTCAGGGACCCCAGATTACACCCTGTCCAAAAGTAACACAACTTCCACTGAGAACATGTTGTATAAAGTAAGCCAGTGGGATTCAGGAAGCAGGCCTAGCAATGGCAGGCTCAGTCAGAGCATAAGTGAAGGCGTGCGCCAAGATGACCGAATTGGTTACCTACAACAGAGTTCAGGGACCAATGGACGAGAAAGTCCAAGAACAGAGGAGCAGCCGGGCTATCGTCATTCTAGCTCTGGAAAGGCTAGTGCTGGACCCGTTTGGCATATTCCAGACTCAAAGAAGACTATGGCACCTTCACCTCCACCACCTGCACCACCAATGCGCAGTGATAGTTTTGCTGCTACCAAGGTTCATGAAAAGGGTCTGGTTCCCACCTACCCAGAGGGTCCTGGGCTTCATGTTCAGTCAAAGCTTCAGGTGAAAGGACAAGAGAAAGCATCAGAGATCTCGGACAGTGCTCAGAGAACTTACCATTCCAGCGAATCAGGTTTTGAATCTCGTCAGAACTACAACCCTCCATCCAAAGGTGATGCACTTAACTCCTATATGCAGTCTGAGAGCTATAATCAACAAACTGACCCTCTAAACTCTAACAAGACCTACTCACTGTCCACCACTGATGTCAGAGGCGGCAATCCATCTTACTCCCAGTTGCCCTACCATCAACGGCAGTACAGCGATGAAAGCACTTTCCGTGCTCCAGCCAGGACCTCATCTGCGCAGAAGCCTCAGAACATCAGTACTTGCTGTAGCAGTATGCAAGAGTTACCTACCAACAGCCACACCCCACACTACACCGTCAACCAGATTAGAAGGCCTGTTGCTTCAATGTCCAGCACCACTATTGACCAAAACGCTGACATGCACAACTCCAGCAGATATTACTGCATCACATCTCGACAACACCATCAGGGGTTGTCACAAGCATCTTTAGTGAGAGTAGAGGACTGGAAGGCAAATGTGGTTACGGACGTTTCTCACAGCGGAGAAAACAGAACTTCTGTAAGCTCTCAAGGGCTGCATAAAGAGAAGTATAGCACACCTCCATTACCACATCACCTCCCAAATAACCACGACAACAATGTATACTACAGGCAGGTTGATGGCCAGCATCGGACATACTCCACAATCAGTAGCCCCTGTCTTTTGCCTGATGATGCAGCAGCTAAAGCATCAGAAGTTCGAGGAATCCAAAAGCAGAATGTTCTGACAAATCCTGACCCCCATTTTATTGGTGAGCAGGGAAGAATCACAGCGCCTGTCCAGTCAAGAGAACTATCCCAAGATCACTTACTGAGTAGAAGTGAGACAGCAATATGTCCCCAGAAAACCCCTTTGTTACATTCACTGTCCCAGGAGAGCGGTCAACTGAGTGATAATCCAGGTGAGGTGGAAAGTGGAGCTTCACAACAGGAATCCGTTGATCCCCAGACAGGTAGGCTGTTGCGGCGTGCTGACCGCTTTGCCACCACATTGAGAAACGAGATCCAGATACAGAGAGCGCAGCTTCAGAAAAGTCGGAGTGCAGCAACCTTGAGTGGGTCACTTGAGACTGAAGAAGAGTTGATTTTGTGGAAGTCCACAGAAAGTTCCTCTTCATCTGCTGATGGTTCCTTCACTAGCACCTATAAGGATCATCTGAAGGAGGCTCAGGCACGAGTCCTTAAAGCGACTTCTTTCAGGAGGAGAGACTTGGAGCCAGTGCTACTAGAGCACCCCGGAGCTGAAGTTCTATCCCCTGTTCGGAAGGATGCGCCATCCCTGCCAAGTGTTTCTGAGGTCCACTCAAGCAAAGCTGCTCCAGGGGGTAATCAGGTGACCCGCATATGTGGCCGAAAACGGATTCCAGTAGAAAAGAAAGTGCGGTCATTCTCTGAACCTAATAAAATTCATGAAATGGGTGTTGAGGAGCCAAGTCCCGTAGATAATACTGTGTCTTCAGTCAGAAGGCGTACGTATTTTGAGGCAAAAGGAAAACCTGCCTACCCTAAGCCCATGCCAAAGCCAAATCCACAAACATCTGATGACGACAGGCTAAGCAAGCCTGGAGGAAAACCTCAAGCTGCAAAAAATACCCCCATGGATGATTCTGAGAACATCCCAAATGAAGGCCACGATGCGCCTAACTCCTCACATAGACTGGGTACTTTTGCAGAATATGAAGCCACATGGAAGACGCAGAGAAAAGCTGTGGAACCAAGAACATCTGGAAGGTACCACTCCGCAGATAACATCCTTGATTCGGGGGTGGAAGACCGAAATAAGCCCCCTTGTTTTCATGAAAGGTCACGATCCTCTCCTTCTGAAGACTTCTATGGTCAGGTTAGTCGTTTTATTTTGACACGGTTGCTAAAATACATTTATTTGCAGCCCATCACAGATAACAATGGATGTTTGGCCCTGATGAGGCCCAATGTGCCCGTAGATGTGTCTGTTATTTGGGATATATTGTGTTTTTGGGATATTTGGGATATGTTTTGTTTTTGGAAAGCTCTGTAACTTTTGACCTTGTTCAGACTGGTTTGCTGACTAATGTCAGAATAAAGGCAGGACATGGGTCAAACATTAATCCATGACTACACACAGTCACACCCTCAGACAAGCAGAGCAGCTAGTGTTAAGGAAAGCGATGCATGTTTCGAAGTTGGAGCAGGGGAATTGTTGCGTCATTTGATATGAGGCAAGAGCATGTGTTGATGCATGCCTTAGGTTGTAGAATGTTATTATTGTAATGTTGAACTGTGTGCTGTGTTCTTCTCAGAACATCCAGGTACAAGGAAGGAAGTCAGCCGAGTACCCCCGACCTGAGAGAAAACTCTCTGATCATGACCGCTCTAGCTCGAGGTGAGTGATGGGGAGTTATTTTTATTTGCTCCATTTTTCAGCACTGTTCAGAATGGCGTACAGGTGTAATCCTGAGGTCGTCGTTGACATCAAAGCTATCCCCGTGTCTGTTTAGACAGTAAACAGTGCCAATGGTAATGGGTCCGACTTGCAAGGCTTTTTGAAACCGAGCCAGAACAATGACCTCTGCTGTTAGGACATTCATTCTGTGCTAGTCGGGTCAGACAGGAACAGTAGTCCCTTTGTGGACACCACAGGCCTCAGTGTAGTATGGCCTTGACCCAGCTGTGACAACGTAACCATCCCTAGTGACTGGGCTTTGTGTGGTGAGCACATCACTGAGACGTAGGCATTTAAGTGTGACCTACTTAATTCCAAGATTATTGAAAGTACCCACTGGAAACAGCGTTCCCGTACTGTACGTTCAGCCTTTGTATCCTAAATCGGGAATAAGGAATAGGTTTCAGTTTTAGTCCAGTGTTAAACCTGCTCTGTTTATATCCCGATATAGATATAAATATCGATATATCGCCTTAGCCCTACGGTGCACGTCTGGCTTTAGAGTCAAGCCAGGTCCATCTGAAAAGGAGTATTTATTTTATGCCAAACTGAAAAGCTATAAATGTTTAATTTGATGAAGTCTGAAGCTTCACTCATCATACAGATCCATCTGGATATCAAAACCATGTGAGTCCATGTAGGAAATAGAAGGCTTTTGTGTGGTTCTGCACTGGGTTAATGCATTAACCTTGCACATAACTAAGCCAGTACAAGCTGGGTATCACTGTATCGCTGTACTTTCTGAGAAGTCTGCTGTGCTTTCCTCTGTAGTTCTTGAATTCTGAAGTAGAAATACAAGCACAGACACTTAATCTGATCTGCTTTTTTTTTTTCATTTTTGCCATTGAAGCTTATTGATTTATGAGTTCTAGGGTGGGTTCCTGATTTGAAAGGTTTGTGACAACAGGTGACAGTTGAGATATCAATCAATCAATCAATCAAATTTTATTTATATAGCGCTTTTTACAACAGAACGTTGTCACAAAGCAGCTTTACACGGATCCGGGTCCAAGCCTCAAATGAGCAGCCAGCAGGCAAACAGTGGCAAGGAAAAACTCCCTCAGTTAGGAGGAAGAAACCTTGAGAGGAACCAAGGCTCAAGAGAGGAACCCATCCTCCTCTGGTCGACACCGGAGAGCAGATAACAAAGGCACAATGGAAAAATGGGAAAGAAAGAAAAAAAAAATAATGAAGGGAAAATAAATAAAATAAAAAATAAAAATGGAGAGAGGATAAATAAAGATTGGCAGAGATAGTAGTGCTACAGGTATGCATGATTGAGTAGTGAAAAATGAGATCCATGCAGGTGGGATAGCCAGGTCTGGAAGTTGATAGTAGGATGTAGGTGGATGAGTGGGCCGGTATCTGCAGGTGTCTCGGGCAGCTCAGGACATGGGGGGGAGAGAGGGAGAGAGATTAGTGCCCCCTTAAAAGTGTTAATGAAAAGCCTGCGAAAAGAGAAATGTTTTCAGGCGTGATTTAAAGACAGAGAGAGTGTCTGAGTCAAATGTCAGATGTCTGTTTTTATATGATTAATTTGTCACTAAGAGAAAGTTAGAGTTGTGGGATGTAATAGTTGTAATTGTTGCTTCTGTGTAATGTCATATGACCTTCCAGGTGTCTTCATTTCTTCTTTTTCATCCTACAAATGTTGTACTTGCAGGCCTTCTTCATTCTTTCTGTCTCCTTTCGGGTAAAAGTAAGGGGTGGTTCACTTTAATGAGCATGTTGCCCACTAAACCCGGCATCCATCATCTAAAGCTTGTTAAATTGCACCTTATAAAATGATCATGTCCTCTCCTACCTGTAATTAAGGTGAAGTGAAGAGCATGTTTACTGACGAGTCTGTCCACAAGTAGCTTTGAAGCTGAACAGTAAGCAGGTTAAATTGTCTATCTGTACTAACCTCTGACTTCTACCAGGTAGAGAAATAGATGGTGAATTTTGATAAATGCAGTGAAATGATTGAAATGATGAAACATTGAACATATTTAAACATATGGACATTCATATGGATCTTCATTCTAACCACACTGAGAGACTGAGGTGATGAAATTAAACAAATACGACTGAAGAAACGTCTTTCATACATAATTTGGAAAAGGTAGTCAATAGAAATTCAACATCCTGTGCCCTAATTATTTCTCCTGTGGCTGAAATAATGTTGAATAGATGTTTCCTAGAACCGTCTATCAGTCTCTGACCTTAGATGTTCCCATTCCTCCATGCAGAATTCTTTCAGCTCTGTGATGTTTCAGCGTCAGTCTTTGTACAGACGCTCTTACATTCTCCTCAAGCCTCCTCTGATACAATAGAGATCTCCACACAAAGCAAAGCAGCTCCACACAGTGACATGTTCTCTGCTTGTAAATGATGTTCTGGACAGTGGAACGACTGATTTCTAATTGTTCTGAGATCTTTTTAAATCCCTTCTCAGACTCATCTGCGTCTACAACCTTCTTTCTGAAGATCTCAGAGAGCTCTTTGGATCTGACCATGATGATCCCACTCAGTTCAACCATCAAGTGCAAACCAAACTAATGTCTGAGGTTTATAACAGGCTCCTCTAAAGTCCTCTCTAACGATGGTTTAATTATTATTATTATTATACTTAATCATATTTATTATTATTAATTCTTAATGTTCTGCATGATTATTCCGGTTATTCCGATTATAATTTTAGGACTTTTAAGTAATAAATGCTAAAGTAAAAATCCTAACTTTTTTTTTTTTTTTTTTTTTTTGCAATTAGAAAACTGCATTTCTAGTAATTACATTTTTCAGTCGTGTGTGTTCAGTTATTTCACCTCCACCTCTCAGAGTTACAGTAAAGATTGGTTTAAATATGTTTAGGCAAAGGTTTTCATGGTGTGTCCCAACTTATTCACATGACTGTATGACTTTGTTCTCATTCTTTTGAGGTTTTCTTTCTGTTAAATCAAACACATGTTCTAGTGTTCTAGTCGTTTTTGACAGTTTTATCTGATTTGTGAAACTTGAAGTGTTAAGGGAAAGACGTTGGTTTTGACTTCACTGTAGAACTTGCCTGACAAAAGCCAGTGTTAAGTAAATCCAGGGTAGAGCCAGCAGCCCCACCCAGGTGAGCTTACACAGACAGAGCTCCAGGAAGCACCTGTCACAGCAGTCTCTTAGATGTGTGCAGACGTTCACGTGCTGTGAGATTACCTGGTCGGCCATGGTGAGTACAGGTTATGTGGCATTGCGGCGTGAAATCAAAATTCATTTGGATTTGTCATTTTTATTCCTAAGTTTAGCAGTAAATTGTAGCTGTTTTTGGGTCATTTGTTTGTTTTAGGAGGGAAGGAGGTTGTTGCTTTAGATTTTGAGTTGAGACAAAGAAAGAGATAAAAGGTTAAAGTTACATTTAGCTTGATATAACTGGCTCATTTTAAAACTGTACTAGATTTTTCTGATTAGAAGGTGAGAATTACACCAGGACCAGGGCGGCGATTGGTCAGTCGATGGGAAAACTGACTGCATGTCTTTGCATGTTGGCAATAAATACATACACTCTGCTTAATGCATGTCTTGTAGAAGTCTTCTGTCTTCTGCATGTTTGTTGTCTTTTCCTACATGGTACCTACACTACTCTACTTTTGCTGTTCCTTTAGGAAAATCTTGTATCTTGTACGTGGAACCAGGTCCTATTTTTGTACTTGCTCGCTTGTGGTTCCAAGTGAGCCGTGTAGAAACTAAAACATGACATTACAGAGTTCTGATTGGCCAGAGTGATGCAGACATGTAGCACTACTGCTGTGATTATTGTGAATATGCTGTTTCTGAGAGACCCCTAATAATAAATGAATATTTTTTACAAGCAAAAAGTGTAGAAACAAGATGGTGGTCATAATGTTATGGTTCATCAGTGTAAAATGACATTCACTGTCCACTCTATCAGATCCTCTGATCACACAGGAGCTCTTTGTGGTTCTATAATTCCAAACTGTAGTTCATATGTTTCTCTGCAGACTTTATTCTCCTCCTTTCACCCTGATCTTCAATGATCAGTCAAACTCCAGCAGCACTGCAGTGTCTGATCCACTCATACCAGCACAACACACACTAACACACCACCACCATGTCAGTGTGACTGCAGTGCTGAGAATGACCCACCACCCACATCATATCTGCTCTGTGGTGGTCCTGTGGGGTCCTGATCATTGAAGATCAGGGTGAAAGGAGGAGAATAAAGTATGCAGAGAAACAGATACCACCACCAGTGAACCACCATACCATGAGGGAGACTGGTGTTTGATTCCCAGTGTAGGTAACTGTGCTGTGCTATGCCAATAAGAGTCCTTGATCGAGACTCGTAACACTACTCTGGACCACCTCTGAAATATGAGTAACATTGTAAGTCGCTCTGGATACGAGAATCAGCCAAATGCCGTAAATGTAAAGGTTCCCGGTTCCACCAGCGGTGTGGGTCGAGTAGTGTCGGTACCACCGAGTCTGATCATGCTGGCTTGTGTTTTTTGTATTGTTTCTGCTTCTACTGACACTTCACTTTTTGTTTAATGACCTCTTTCATGTGTCCTTTTCTCCTTTATCCTTTCTTTCCTATCCTTCAGTAAAAATCCCACTTCGTCTCTGTCTACGGAGTACGGCAGCTGGTTCTTTGTGCCTGACAGGTATTGAATGGTCTGCGATAAAGTGAACTGTGTCATCTTTGTGTATTCAGGCAGTCAGAGATGCAGAAAATAAAAATAAAATGAATAATTCTGCCCAGAAAGGCTGGACATTTCTGGTTGGTGGACAGTTCTCGGTCCAGCAGTGACACTGAGGGGTTTAAACACTCCAGCGGCACTGCTGTGTCTGATCCACTCGTACCAGCAACACACACTAACATACCACCACCATGTCAGTGTGACTGCAGTGCTGAGAATGACCCACCACCCACATAATCGCTGCTCTGTGGTGGTCCTGTGGGGTCCTGATCATTGAAGATCAGGGTGAAAGGAGGAGAAAAATCTGCAGAGAAACAGATGAACTACAGTCTGGAATTATAGAACCACAAAGTGCTCCTGTATGATCAGAGGAGCTGATAGAGTGGACAGAGAGTGTAGAAACCAGGAGGTGGTCATAATGTTATGGCTGAATTTATGAATTTAGGCCTCACTGATCTACTATTTCTTCAGAAAACACCACCACAATATTTTTAGTCCATGTCTGCTGTTACTACTTATACATCTCAAATCACTGACGGCGAAAGGGCAACAAAACAAACCGAAACAATAGAAGAGAAGGAGGAGAAGCATTCTCTTGCTGCTGACTGAAGGGGAAAGAGCATTCATTATCCAGAGCATGACAGGCTTGTGGGAACAGAAATATGCAGGGTATGACGGCCAGCCTGGGAGTTACCATGGAGAGATGGTGAAATGTGGGAGAAATGTGTGCTCTCCTATCGATTTACACAACACAGTGGCGCTTTGTGCGCTAGAAATGACAAACGCTTTCACAGTTTCAGCCTTAATTTGTGTTTCTGGCTTAATGTAGAGCCGGCGTGAGCATTTGATGCACCATACAACTACAGAGCTATCTTCCTGTCTTATTCCTCAGGTTAAATGAAGGCCGATACAGCGACAAGGCATCGAAGGAGAATCTAGACCCACCACCCTTACTGTCAGTTGAAGAGGACCTGGAGAGAAACCTCCCAGGTCATCATAAATCCCCTCCCAACCCTGCTGGCCTTTCCGTCTACTTCCCTGAAGACAGCGTCTTCCTTGAAACCAACATCACCAAAAGCAAGGGCTCGATTTCTCAGAGACCTCCTTTGCCCCGCCTGGACAAGTTCAAATGCCTCGAGTCCACGCCTTCTCTCTCAAGTTCTCAGGGTGGATCCACAACTTCCTACTCTCCTGTTAGAGACTCCACCTCCGCCCCTGTCCCCACCCAGGTTTTCTGGAAGGACCCAGAGTATAGCAGAGTTTACGAAAGAGAGGAGGGGCAACAACTGGAGATCGCACCTCTTGCCCCTCCCTCCCCTCCTGCTCCGCCTGTCCCACAAGCCTCTGACCTGACCCGGCCCACCATGGACGGGCAGCGCTCCCCATCGCCGCAGTTTGCTCCCCAGAGACTGACTGACAAACCCCCTGTGTCCATTTCTGTTGAGGATGAAGCTTCAGGAAGGTAGGATTTTTCCACATCGCTTTACTCGCTCTTTTTTAAAGCTCAGTGCAGACTTGGTGCTTGTGGAAAGGTTTTCCACTGGCAGACCACAGCTGAGCTTCTACTTGTGCTGTTTAAAGCGATCACAGAAACCGTCCCACGCAGCCCAGTAATTTAATGACTCCGCTCCCCTTATTATAGTCAGTCCCGTACAAGAGGTTTATTCATGCTTCTGAACGCTGAATGCTACAGTAGTTCAGATCCAGCAAACGTGGGCCACCGTCGCCTCTAGAAAAGAAGACTAGAGTCCAAGTTTGTCCAAGTCTCTCCTGCTCACTTTCTAGCTCCCAAAAGTCCTTTCACTGGGAGGAGTCCAGTGGTCCGAGTATGCCATTATGTTGGACATGGTTAAAAAAAAAAACACCCTGTCATGTCATATGACTTTTAATCAGCCAGTGTGTGTGGATATGCTCACTGTCACTGCTGGTAGTGGCCCCAATTATAACATTTTGAGAGTTTGTATTTATTAATTTGCAGAAAACTTAAGAAAATATTAATATTTTTCCCCTCAGATTCAATCCTCAGCTGATATTGATGCAGTCCGATCGTTTTGTGTGTATTATTAATACAGTCCCACAGTTCAGATGTGCTGCTGATGAATACTGTAGTCAGATCTGTTCTCCTTTATTTAGTGAGTTATTAATTACTCACTGTTTTAATAGAGTAACTATACACGTAACTGTGCTGTACATGACAACTGGACCGAACCCCTCTTTCATTCGTTATTTCTGTAAGTAACGGTGCTTCACTTCATGTATGAACGGATGAGTAAAGTTAAAGACCACGCTTATTACGGTCGAGTAGAAAATTAACGAAACGCAAAGCACATGGAGATGCACTGTTCAGTTCAGTTGTCTGAATAAACGTATTGAGGTCCTCCGTTTTTATTCTTGTTTGGATGGACAGGGTGACCGATGACAACACCTCAGTGAGAAAGGTGCCCATCAAGATCGTCCACTCTGAGAGCAGCGCTGAGAAAGAAAACCGACAGTACCTTCACCCAAGCAACGAGACCCCTCTCAGCTCCCACGGGTCTACAATATCATCTCTCTCCTGCTTGGCAACCCCCGAGCAGTCGTCCTCGCCGTTCTGTACATATACCCGCCAAAGAGACCAGGAGCCTGAAGTACGAGACGCTGCTATGGGCAATCTGAAGGAACAAGAACCTCCCAGCATTGCTTCAGAACCCCAAGACCAGCATGGCCTGCAAAAAGGCCTGACTGTGGATCAGAGCAGTAATGGACTCTCCTCAGCTGGCTTCAGTGCCTCCACCCACTCTGAGGAGGATGAGAAAAGGGAGGTGCTGGCCAGAGACATTATTGATAAGGATAAGTCTCTGGCTGACATTTTGGACCAGAGTAAGATGAGAACCACCATGGACCTAATGGAAGGAATTTTCCCTCAAGGAGAGCAGTTGATGGAGGAAGCTCACCAGCGTAGAAAAGTTGTGCCGAAACAAACGTCACGCGGCTGTGAAGACAGGTCAGTCCTACTGTATCTTATTTTTGGATACTGAGCACATTACTCTTCACACACACACACACACACACACACACACACACACACACACACACCAGTACATCTCATAAAAGTACGATTCTGTTACAAAGATTTTTGATCTAATTGATTTAATTGAAAAATGTTTTGTTTTAAAGTTAACTGTGATCTATTTAGAATTCTTTATTCTATATTTAATTCTTCTAGTTTGAATTAAAATATACTGGATTTCAGGTTTTCATGAGCTTTAATCCAAACTGATCAACAGTTAAATGAAAAAGTCTTGAAATGTGACTTTGTGTAATGAATATAAAACATGACTGTGTGTGTGTGTGTGTGTGTGTGTGTGTGTGTGTGTGTGTGTGTGTGTGTGTGTTCCTTATGTCGAAAGCACTTAAAGTAGCAGTTATCAAATCACGATTACAGACTCATTTCTAACTTTACTTTTGTATTTAAACATGACACCTTCAGGCCTCGTCACAGAGACGGCCCTAGTTAAGATAATGATCATCTGATGAAGGCTGTGTGTCCCTGCTCGAGCTGCTTGTTTTAAGATCAGCTTCAGTCCATAAAGCTAACAGTGGATTTTCCAATCACACTGAAGTGAGGGAATCCCACAAGGCTCAGTCTTGGGACCTTTACTGTCCATGCTTTACGTTACACCTATATACAGTTATAACAGGTACGGAGTAAACGTCCACTGTTATGCAGACGATACTCAGCTGTGCTTTGTGATACACTTACAATGCTTCGGCCAATCAGCTCAGAGGTTATATCGGCATCCCACCCCACCCTTTATCAGTCTCAGCGATCAGCTGATTATGGGGAAACGTTCAACATTGGTCAGTCCATTTTCATTCTCATATATCTGATGGTCTGCTGCTTTGTCAAACAGTATTTCATGTGTGTATATGATGAGGAAAGAAGCTGTTTTGAGCTTTCGTCCTGAGGATTTAATGAATGAATATTTTTATTTGCCTTTGAGAGCAAACTCTGACCTCTGCTGGTTAAAGCTTCAATAGCAGTTCCTTAGGAAGGACAAGTTGGGACAGCAAAACTATATAATAATGCCAATTTCTACCTAAACGTTTGAATTGTTTTAGAGTTCATGTTCACAGGAAAATGATGTTAAGTAGATTATTCATTTAATTCATTTGTTTTTTTTCTGCATATTTCTGGTTTCTTAGGAAGGAGGACGACACTATGGCAGCAGTGGCAGCTCTGGTGACCAGTTCTGCTTATTACAGCACATCAGCTCCCAAAGCTGAGCTCCTGATAAAAATGAAGGACATGCAGGAGCAGATTGTGGAGCTCGACTCCGAGGAGGAGCTGGAAGAGGACAACGACAGCGAACTTGCCAACAAGAAGGTAGCTCTGCCTCCAAACATCTACTGCAGAAGCTTCCACAACTGATGGAGGTTTAACTGTCCGATCCGCCAGATACACGAGGAATATTTGAGTGGAAAATCAAATCAACCTGATTTGTTCTAATTCTAATTTTAGGCATTTTAAGTAGTATTATCGAGTACTCGAGAACCCCTTCTCAACAACGATTACTCTGTCCTTCCCTTCTTAGTGCCAGTGTGTCTCTGTGACACCAAGTTGGACAAAGTAATATAAGACATGACTGATTCCAGCTTGTTACCACAGGCCTGTAATGAAGCTGATTCTCGGAAACAGACTGGGAAGTTTATTGGAAGTCAATGAGGCACATATTTGAAAAGCTTTGTCTTCCCAAACTGTTTGTTTTCTGTATTCCAACTGATCCAGCCGTTTCTGTTAAGCATCTGGAAAATGTCTCCTCTGTCGTGTAGCTGTAACCGATCTGTTTTGATCTTGCTGTGCTTTTATGAAGTTGTCTTTGGAAGTTGAATTCTTTTGAATTGCAAAAATGTTAAAAATAAGAATCCCAGTGACGTTACAGATGTTGGTTTGGTGTAGTTACTCGGATATTCATTGTGGTGTACCAGAAGAGCTGCTCGTCAGTGACCTTTCTCTTTCCTTCTGCAGCATGAGCTGATTGAGAGCCTTAGCAAGAAGCTGCAGGTGTTACGGGAGGCTCGGGAGAGTCTGCAGGAGGACATGCAGGACAACAACGCCCTGGGAGAAGAGGTGGAGGCCACTGTGCAGGCAGTCTGCAAACCTAACGAACTGGAAAAGTTCCGCATGTTTGTGGGGGACCTGGACAAAGTGGTCAGTCTGTTGCTGTCTCTGTCTGGACGTTTGGCCCGAGTGGAGAATGCTCTCAACAGCCTTGAGGAGGATGCATCGGTGGAAGAGAGGGTGAGGATGAGGAAGACGCAGTTTCGTAGTATCGTGATGATTTAAGATGGTGTTAAATGATCGAGGGTTTCATGTAGCGCTCGCTTGAACAGGTGACTGATGTTTAATGTGAGCTGAGAGGAAACCCAGTCCTTCATCTGCACATGGATCAGAACCAGTTAAAATGCAGCACGTCTAATTTAGGGCTGAACTGTCTTCATTTGCTCACACTGAAGCTGAATTCTGAAATTAGGGTTGTGATGGTGAACATGATCTAGGCCTGCAGTTCTTAGCCTGCACTGACGTTAAATAGTAGGAAATGAACTTCTAAGTAGTCTCCTTTGTTTTTGTCTTCTCCACAGCGCACACTGACAGAGAAGCGCAAGCTGCTGATCCGCCAGCACGAGGATGCCAAGGAGCTGAAGGACAACCTGGACCGCCGTGAGCGGGTGGTCTTTGACATCCTGGCAAGCTACCTCCAGGAGGAGAGCCTGGCCGACTACCAGCACTTTGTTAAGATGAAGTCGGCCCTCATCATCGAGCAGCGCAAACTGGAGGACAAGATCAAACTCGGAGAGGAGCAGCTCAAGTGTTTGATGGACAGTCTGCCACCAGATCAGATGATGCTTATCTGAGGACCATAGACGTCCCCGCACCGCCGCAGGGTGACGTGGCACGACAAGGTGGCACAGCAGTGCTTTCATTAAGTGCTATCGACTTTGAAGTGAATTCGTATTTGGTGCTGGGCACTTTCAGAATTCTCTTCGTCAGCGTTTATGAACACTTTTTGCCTGTTTAAGGACTCGTCTAAGTGGACCTCGGGCTGTTTCCAATCCTCTGTATCATGTGAATTTAAAAAAGATACTGGAAAGTTGATTTCTCAAAGCGCTTACTGGAATTATATTGATACCATGGTGCTGGTTGTATGGTGTTCTCCACACCCTACCAGAGCAAAACACTACATATTAATCATTCTTTCTTAACTGCAGTGTTGCTGTTTAACCACTAGTGGGCGGTCAAAGATGATTCTTAGAGTCTTTCTTGCCTCAACTCATAGCACAGACCACTTTTCACTCCTCAGAGTAGCATAAACCTAGAGGGCTCTATCATTTACAGTTCTCATTCATAACATTTCTTGTTTAATTCTTTCGGTTTGAAATTCAGTGTACTTCAGGAGGTTCTGACTTCCAGCATTATTTTTATGACGGCGCATTATTTCAGCGCCTGTCCCTGTACTCATGCTGAAAATTGTTGTTTTTAGTAATTTATTGTAGGCTTTTAAATCTGTAAATAAATCTAGAATAGGTTAGTGATTCACTCGTACTCGTTTGCTTCAGCCTTCTCTTTAGTCTACGTGCTTTTTTTTATAGAAACGCATCTCCGCACTATGACGAGTAACATTTGAAATTAGATCTGCCTGCATTTTGCTTTGTTTTACGGTGTCTGAGAGACTCGCCTGAGCAATACATGATTTTCTCACTGAGGATTGAATGCTTGTCTATAAAGTACTGCCTGACTTTTGCTCAATGGTGTTTGTGTGATTCCTTGTATTTTATTCTATTTTATATTCCAGTCTGGCATCCCAGCTCAATCCTGCTTACAGTGGAGGGAGGGACACTTTATTAATCCCGAGGAAAATCCAGGCATCCAGTGGTTTAATTAAATGCACCAGTAAAATTCAGGGAATGAAGATGTAGCTCAATGTAATGAAGGCATATAAACAAGATTCGGGAGATGAAACTATACTAAACATACAAAAACACACCTGAGAACGAAAGTGAACCAGTGAACTATAACCAGAACCTGTATAACCACAAATATTTCTACAAATGAACACGTAGGTAAATGTGTAAACTGAGACCAGCGCTCGTACGTGAGGAGGGGTCAGCATCTGACCCCAACATGATGTCCATGCCATGAGCTGCCACATGTGTGAGTAAGCCTCATGTCTGCTGGATTCCACACTGCCAAATTAAGAGTTCTTAAATGAGAGCTGACCGATGATCATACTCATCAAAAAGTAGTTGCACCCAGAAGGAAACAGCTGACTGCAGTAGCGTCCTATCAGACTCGGGGAGTCACTCAGAGTGGCAGCGAGTCCCGCTGTTGTCTCCGTGAAGACGACTTAACAAATCTGACAGTTATCGTTTGGACCCACGTTTCCTTCTGGGTACATGTTTAAATGACTGCACATAGTTGCATGTGTAAGGATCCTCTTCATGCAGACAGGAAATGTGTGTCCACAGTCTGGACAATGAGTCTGGAGTGCAGAAGGGACAGATGAGGAAAGTCATTTCAGGGTAGTGTTTAACCCACATGCTTTTGTCCTTCAGTAATTGTGATTATACTCATTTGACCCACTGTTTTTTGCACACACAGGAATTAGACCTCCACATTTTACCTGTCCACACACACTGATACACACACAAGTGAATTCACACACCAGGGGGCAGTGAGCACACATGCCCAGAGCGGTGGGCAGCCATGTCCTGCCAGTTCGGGTAATCAAACCGGCGTCCTTCCAGTCCCAAACCACCAGGTCATGTCAACCCCCTCCTTGCTTCGTTTTTGTGCTACGTGACTTCCACACCAGAGACCTTTTAAATAATAGGGTGTATTATATCTGAGCTTTTCATCTGAAGTGACGAGGTAGAAATGAGCAGATCAGAGGGACAGAGAAGGTGGAGCAGTTTGGAGATGAAGCCAGAGAGGCCAGGTTGAAATGTTTGGGACGTGTTGAGGATAAAGTGGACAAAGAATGTTGGAGATGGAGCTGCCGGGCAGAAGGAGAAGAGGAAGACCTCAGAGAAGGTTTATGGATGTAGTGAAGGTGGACATGGAGATGGTTGGTGAAAGAGTAGAGGTGGCAGGGGATAGGGCAAGATGGAGGCAGATGATCATCTGTGCCGACCCCTAAAGGGAGCAGCTGAAAGAAGATGATTACAAGGTATAGTTGTCTTGTAGAGTCTAGAGTCCACGGTATACTTATATTTTTTAGAGTCAAGCAGGTGAAGCAGAAAGAGGAAATTATGGGTTCAGTGAGGTTAATGAATACTGACGACGTAACACTGTAATGCTCTTAATACAGGTTCTTCTAATCTTCTCAGAGCAATGCCAAGGAAGGTTCCATGAGTGGAATATGACTGGAAGCAGGATCATACCCTGAACTCCTTTTCGGCCCTACATATACCTTCAAATCTCACTTCACCTTTGTGACGTACAACCTCACACCCCGTCTCCTCCCTTCCACCTCCGCTGCAGAGGGGCTCGGCTCTTCTTGAGTCCACTGAGGTTGCTTCCTCTGGACTCAACTGATTACAATGCTCCACTGCAGTGGTGTTGTGCCAGACTCTAATGGAGTCCCTCAGAATGGCAGCAGGTCATCTTCTGTGATGAGTCATGCTTTTGTCTCCGTGGAGATGACCAATGAATCTGTATGTGGAGGCACTGTGGTCAGCACAATGGCTTGGTGTCATGGTGTGGATGCAATTTCGTACGATGCCAGATCACCTTTGATCTTCATTACAGACACTTTAACAGACCAACGTTACATTAATGAGGTTCTTCAACCAGTGGTTCTACCTTTCCTGAACACACACTCACAGAATAAACACATCTGAAACTGAGGCTGAAGGACATGCATACCTTTAAGACTGTATTCCAGTCTGCCAGTCCTGTCTGACTTTAGTGGTTCTGTTGAATCAATCATTAACTGTCTGTGGTATCAGTTCTGATAGGCGTGTTGAACTTCAGTTGATGTTCAGTTCAGCACTGGATTTGACAGCTTCACACTTTCTCAGGTAAAGCCTTCCTTTAGTTTCCTGACTTTGATAAAGTGTCTTCGTGCATAATCGATTTAACTACGATAGATTTCACTTCAGATCAGGACGCAATTATACATTATTTGTAAATATTAATAAACATTGACAATTGTACTTTTAGGTTCTCGTTCTCTCAGAGCTACAGGGTAGAGCAAAAAGTAGTGCCTGTCCTACATATTTATTTTACTACTTTTCTAAACAACAGTGAGACATAATGTTTGAGTAGAACTGACCAAATGACCAAAATGACCAAGAGACTAAACAAAATGAACACAGCGTTTGAGAAAAGTTCCTCATAGCAGCTGTGAAGCATGGTGGTGGGAGTGTGATAGTTTGGAGCTGCTCTGCTGCAGCAGGGTGTGGAGATCTCTCCATCATAGAAACCACTATGAGATCTTTATTGTATCAGAGGGGGTTTGAGGAGAATGTGAGACCCTCTGTCCAGAAACTCCGAGGTGGAGTTGGACTATGCAACATGACAATGACCCAAAACCTTCCAGTAAATCCACCAAAGGAAGGCCAAGTAATCCTAACCCTGTTGAGTTGCAGTGGGTGATTTAAAACAGGTGCATGCAAGAGATCCCAAACATCACAGAGCTGAAAGAATTCCACATGGAGGAGTGGGAAAAACGTTCTCCAAGTCAATGTCAGAGACGGTAGATGGTTATAGAAACATCTAACTGACATGATTTCAGCTAAAGGAGGAGATACCAATCATTTGGTTATGGGGTGTTCTAACTTCTCTGACAGGTGTATGTGATGTGCTGAGATGACATATCACGCAATAAGGTGATGCAATGTATAGAATTGAACTCGAACTAACATCTGAGATAATCTGATATTGTGCCCTCTTGCCCTCCACTAGGTGTCTGTTCCACTATGCAGTGGCACAAGCTGCGTGGCAGCATGGCAGCCATGTTCCAGAGGATAATGTTCGGTGTTCAGTGTCAGTGACTGTGTCATGGCTTCCTTGACTAACAAGGCACACTGGCAATTCCTGGGTCTGGTGCTGGCAGTGCTGGGCCTTATCCTGACGGCCGCCACAAGTGGAATGAACGACTGGCGGGTGTGGCACGTGGACAATCGGTCTGTCATCACCTCCGGCATGGCCTGGGTGGGTGTCTGGAGGGCCTGCTTCCACAGTCACATTCATGAGACATTTGAGGTTTGCCAGAGCATCAGCATCACAGACTCCTTCATTCCCCCAGAGATTGCTGCAGCACAGGTGCTGTGCATGGCCGCCATTCCTTTGGGAATTGGTGGAACCCTGGTAGCAGGATACGCCGTGAGGCACGTGTACTTCAATGTCAGCGCCGGCCGGATCACGTGGGCCTTCTCGTTAGCTGGAACCCTGTACCTCTTCACAGCAACGTGCTCACTGGTTCCTGTTATTTGGAATATGAGTTCAGTGCTGGATAATCGTACTATAGATTTCCCCCCAGAGTACTTCCTGCCCCCTGCTCCATACAGGCAGGAGGTGGGTCTGGGCATCGTAATGGGCATCGCTTCCTCTGTCATGCTCATTGTCAGTGGGCTGCTCTTCTTGGTCTACAGGCAACCAGTTAAACTCCAGGAACCCAACAATGAGGCTGAGACTGAGGCTGGGGGTACGGAGCAGAAAGGTCCAGGAATCACAAACCCCAGGACTGATGACTTTCTGGGCGATGTTCTGGGCGATGTTGCTGAGACCAGCATGGAGGGAATTATTAACCCAACGTTCCAAACTGAGGAGAAGGTTTAATGATAAGCGAAGATGCTCTGATGTCTGAGATCTGACGCTTATCATGTACATTTCTGCTGATTTTGATATGAAATCATTTTTACACACTGATGATCTAAACATCTTCTGTCAAATTTCAGTTTGAAATGTCACTTAAGTCTAATAATATACCAGCAAAGTTTCCCTTCTTTGGTCAGAAGATATCATTTAAGACAGTGTTTATTTTTATTACGTGTTTATTCTTCAGCAGAATCATTCAGTGCTGTTCAAAAGTTCAGACGTAAAGTGCATATTTATGAAAAAGGAAAATAAGCCAAACAATTTGCTATTTTGTCATTTGTTTAAAAATCTAACATCAAAAGTGAAATAGTTGTTTTTCATATTTTCAATTTTATGCTCGAATCAAAAATGTGAAATGAAAAAATGAACCCGGGCCCAAATTGAATTTAATGTTTGAAACGAGCTGTTTTTTGATTTGAGCATAAAATGTAAAACCGTTTTTGGTTTTGGATTTATAAACAAATAAAATATTTAATCATTTTTCCATTTTTGATTTTGGATTGTGAATTAAATATGAAAAGAACAAACAATAAACTGGTGTAATATTCAGCATTTCATATATTTTTGGTCAGAAAACAATTTTATACAATCATAAATTAATTTATTTTCCTTTATTTCACATCTAAATTCATCTCACACTGTATTTACTGTTAACATGTTTACACTCACAGTCCCTTTTCCTGTGTTTCTGACAGACCTTTAACACTCTAATCTCATTGGTCCGTTCTCTATATGGCCCGAGTTCTGCTGGTTTCCTCGTAAAGTTATATAAGGAACATATAAAGCAGAGGACAGGTTCCTTGTTTGTGTCTTGGTTCCTCTTAGGGTGTCCTCCTGCTCCTTAAGCGTCACCTTCACTCAGAACGTACAGCGTATCTGGGCTCTTCGGCTCCTCTTTACATTCTGATAAATGTAATGTTTAAATTCTATAAAATGTCACTTTTTCAAATGTTTACATTGTTAGAGACATTTCTCCTTTTCTCTGACCTGCACCCTGTCATTTACTGTCCTCTGCGTCCACACAGGCCAAGCATCCAAACACATACCAGCATTTTTGTGTCCCGTGTTGTAAAATGACAGGATGTGTCATTACACTGGGTGTAGTTTTTATTTAGTCTAGCAGGCAGACCGAACTCGCTTATTTACTGTCCTCATCTCGTCCTTTTTGAATGAATGGAAGAGAGACGTACCAAACACAACAGGCCTAAAAATGTGATTAATTTTATGAGCTGTTTTATTTTAATTCTCAGCTGCACAGTAATCAGCGATTCAATGCAGTAAGATCTCAGGATGTTCCATCTTGACTGGACCAAACAGGCTCTTTGATTCTGAATTCTTCAATTGTTGATTTCAGTCATGGCTTCAATTCTTGATTTGGACCGTGGCTAATCAATTCTGGACTTAAACCATGGCTCTTCAACTCTTGATGTGGATCAGTGCTCTTCACGAGCTGTGACTGATCCATTTTTTTAATTTAGGCTGTCAGTGTTCAGTTCTTGACCAGCATTTTTGAATTACTGCTTTGGACACTCCAGTCTTGTTCGAGGAGAAACATTAATTTGGACCAGGGTTCCTCAACACATCATGCAGTGGTTTAGATGACTGTTGTGTCTCTTACTGTAGCCAACATTTTATATATATACATATATATATATATATATATATATATATATATATATATATATACAGACAGACAGAGACAGACAGACAGTGTAATTTTGCTGTGATTTATTGTTACCACTGATTTATTGTTTGCATAATGATTATTATGGTAGAACCCAACCTGTGGTTTGACCTTCAGCCTGCTTATCTCTTCATTCACAGGCAACCGAGCATCTTTTCCGTGTGAAGATGACAGTGAGGCTGATTGGCTGATTGATTCACGTTTATCTTGTCCAGTGCGTCTGATAAGGATAACAAGATTTAACCTCTGATCTACAATCAGTCCTTACTTTCTATAATTATTGCTTGGGTTGGAATTTGGCTGCCCAGAAGCTGATCTTTGAACAGAGGGATAAAGTACTTCCTAGCTTAAGTATGTGGCTTTTGTGATCCCTGCTAGGAGTGGAATGAACTTTGTCATTAGCCCTCAGCGTGAAACCTCCCCTTATTACAGTGTTTTACCTGCCTTGCATGTGGCTCGAGTTTTGTCGCTTTCTGAAATTTAATCTTGTTAATACTGAATATTAATTCTGACAAATCCCTCTGTGAATTACATGATTTTCTGTTGTTATAAAACCACATAAGCCCCCTGATTACACGATAAAGGGAAATTATTTCTTGCCAATTTAATCTGATTTTGTTTTCCATGTTAACACCGTGGTGTGCGTTGGTCGGCTTTGTACTTATAAGTGTTTGTGACAACAGAAAAAATATTTCCTTATTTTCATTAACACGTCATTTGCTAATCATCAGACCATCATTAGAGAGGACTTTTCTGTCTGATTTAAACCTCAGACGTTAGTTTGGTTTGCTCTGATGGTTGAAGTGAGTGGGATCATCACGGTCAGCTCCAAAGAGCTCTCGGTGGTCTTCAGAAAGAAGGTTGTAGATGCAGATGAGTCTGAGAAGGGATTTAGAAAGATCTCAGAACAATGAGAAATCAGCCGTCCGGCCGTCCGGTGGATCAGACAGAGAATCTGCTCCTCTCTTTCTGCACAGTTGGTGTTGGTCGTCCTCTAGTCCTTCATCAGTGCCCACTGGACGCTGTCAGCTGGATATTTCTGGTTGGTGGACTGTTCTCGGTCCAGCAGTGACACTGAGGAGTTTAAACACTCCAGCAGCTCTGGAGCACTCCAGCACCACCACCATGTCAGTGTGACTGCAGTGCTGAGAATGACCCCCCCACCCACATAATAGCTGCTCTGTGGTGGTCCTGTGGGGTCCTGATCACTGAAGATCAGGGTGATTTTTGCTTGTGCAGTGGATTACAATGATTGCAGTGAGACACAGGTTTTCAGTGGGTGTCCAAAAAGGTATGCGATTGTAAGTCCAAGTTCTAGACTGATGAATGAGCAGAGTTCTCCACAAATGTTGATGTGAGGTTCTCATTGTACAGCTGAGGCCTGTACGTGTGTAATGATTTACAGGCACTGCAGTTTGGTAGTGTCATCCCTTCTGATTCACACTCACACACTCCGTTTTTCACACAACTGATGATAAGACCGAAGTCTGGCGAAGGGTAAAGACTGACGTAACACAGACCGTTAATCAAATGTACAGTCGCTGCATTAACTTTAATACACAAGTCGTGCACTTCTGTGCGTACGACTGTGTGCTGAGTATCTACAGCTTTATTAGAGAGAGTCCGTCACTATGGGGGAGAAGAATGACATGAATGTGTGGTGAGGGATTAGGAAATAAAGGACGTTTGGTTGTATTAAACCTCCAAAGGGCAACAAGGTGACTGTTTTAAACAACTTTTAAGAACAGAATAACTTCAAAACCACCAGCGTCAAATATTTCAGTAGCTGTTGAATTCAGATGGAGATCACTTTCTAGGAAATGAGTGTGTTTTTATTGATGCAGCAGTTCTTAAAAGTTTGTGAACCTAAATTTGACCCTAATCAGATTCCTAAAGGTAGATAAGAAACCAAATCAAACAACCGAGTCTGATCTTTCACGTGTTTGTGGAAGTGTATCTCCTCAGAGATTTCTGAGGACCTCAGATGGAGACCTGTTGATGCTGATCAGGAAAGGTTTCAGAACCATCCCTAGAGTTTGGACTCTTTTGGACTGAATCCACAGTCAGTATTCAAAAGCCACTTACAAAGATCAGGAAGATCACAAAGGAACCCAAGGGAACTCCTAAACACCTCAAGGCCTTTCTCACACACCTCTTTGCTGCTTTACAGATACTGATCCACCTTCCAGCTTCCTCACTATCACCACCAGTTCGCTCCCCAGTTCAGCTTCCAGGGGGTTGGTTCCACCCCTGCCTTCCATACCCAGCAGGATAGATGTTTCAGACCTGGCCTGACTACGAGGCCTTTGGTCTTAATTAAATCCTCAGTCTTGTCTCTCACATTAATAACTGACACAACATCTAAAAATGTCTCAGTTACTGTTTGTGTTGCAGAACTAAAGGAAGCTTCAATCTTTCAATCATTCTAATGTTGAACCCAAAGGTGGTGGTCAGTGGACATTTATCTACAGTAGGTTTGACATTCGTTTTTACAGTGTGTTTACGAGTGTTTACAAATATGCTGTGGGTCATTGTCCTACTCCATTATATAACCATTACCCAGTCTAAGGATGTTCGCAGGGGCAGTCAGATCCTGATCAGAAATTTCCTGTTATTTGAAGAACATCTAACAACCCTGCATCCTAACAGGATCCTCACTGAAATAGTTCTGTTAATGAGGGTACCTTTACAGAGGGTACAGGTTTGTGCTCGTTGTCTTGCAGCATGATCCATTAAGGAACCTAGGTTTATAAACAGATACCACATTTATAGTCCTGCAGATACTTCATTTATGGCAAGCTGGATCCAAGGCATCAAAGTATTCCCAAATCATGATCCTGCCACCCCCATGCTTTACAGTTGGGAAGAACACATTTTCATCATTTAAATCAAAACCTTCTACTTTAGGTTCATCTACAAAATTAAACATTCTTCCAGTCCACCTGCTGAGACTCCACAGCTCTTCTGAGGTTTTCTGGGCTTTCGTTTGTTTGATGCATGACACGAGACCCAACCTGAGAAGTCTTGACGTACTTTTTCACCTTCACAGAGAAGGACAATAAAAATGATCTCTCCTCTGAGACTCATTTCCATGTATTTTATTGCAGGAAAGTCTGAGACGGTGTGAGGTTATTATCTTCAGAGTGGTCAAACAATGATACTCTAGATTTAGTCAATGGAAGCAACCTTTATTTATTAATTTTACCTGCAAATGAATCTCGGATGCAGCATCTCTCAATGTGGTTCAAATGAAGACTAAAAATCCCTTTGTTTAAACATGGTAAGTCAAAGGGGTTCTTCAGGTGTTCTAAATTTTTCACATGTAGTTACAACCAGACAGAACTATAATGAGTGGTACTGTAGACAGTATGCCAGGGTCTTTATCATTTCAACCTGTGAGATTTGCTGTTTTAACTCTATGTGAGGTCTTATCAAATATCTTCTCTCTCTACACAAAGCCCAGTGGACCTTTTTTCTGTTGCCAAGCAGGTCTATTTTGGTCTCAGTGTACCAAAGACCCCAGCAGCAATTAAAGCAATGTTCAACAAACTCCGGTCTCTTACGTACATTCTGACAACAGCAGAAGCTTTCATGCCTTTTAGTTTATTGGCACGAAAGGGGTATCTTGCATTTTAAAATACAGCGGGGACTTCAGGATGTGACCGATTCCTGCCATTGTCCAGCTGTTAGAAAACTCTTGCTCTTCAAAGCATCCTATTCATTGTGTTCAGGTACATCCTCTTCCAGGTTTATCACAGATCCAGCTGTTTCAATGTCTTAATGAACCATTGTACTCGGAGTTGTCGTGGCCTGTTTACATGAATATGGTTTGAATGCAATATGCAGGATTTTGCATCCATGCTGGAATGAATGTTGTCAGTAATGAATTTATTTGAGGGATAAATTAAAATGCATGAAACCAAGCACTTATCAATGCACATGGCTTTGGACACAGATGTTCAACGAGCATATAAGCATGTGACATTATCTCATTTACAAACGATGGTTCGTTATGGCATGGACAGATGGGACGAAGCTTTTGTCTGAAAGCGGACATCACAATGTCCAAATAAAGTAGCCTACTTACTGCCAGACGTGGAGGAGGTGAGTGCCAGCGTCAGTGTGGTCAGTCAACTCAAACACAGCAGAGCTGCTGGAGTGTTTAAACCCCTCAGTGTCGCTGCTCGACCGAGAACAATCCAGCCGACAGCGTCCTGTGGGCAGCGTCCTGTGAGCACTGATGAAGGACTAGAGGACGACCAACACAAACTGTGCAGAAACAGATGAGCTTCTGTCTCTGACTTTACATCTACAAGGTGGAGACACTCGGTAGGAGTGTCTAATAGAGTGGACAGTGAGTGGACACAGGGTTTAAACACTCCAGCAGCACTGCTGCGTCTGATCCACTCGTACCAGCAACACACACTAACACACCACCACCATGTCAGTGTGACTGCAGTGCTGAGAATGACCACCCAGATACAATTCACAGGGACCTTTGTTATGAATAATTGACTTCTTTGTTCAAATCAATCAAAAGACAAAACTGTAGTTGTGCTCAGACCTACAGTAGCTCTGCTTTGTTTACGGTGGTGGTGTTTTATTTATCTGCTGCTTTCCCTTGTTTGTTTACAGTCTATTGCTTTAGGACGGTGCAGTTAATGATGTGCTGAAATCCCATTTCCCTTCTTTCAGTAGATATGCGGCACTCTCCTCCCACATCTCCTCCCACATCTGGGCTAAAAAGCTGCAATCTGCTGAACAGTCTAAACAGTGCTCATTTGCACGATAACGCTGCGGCCCAGTGTTCTGATCACTATCCATCGCAGGAAGTCATAAGTGCACACTCCCATTTATCTGGCGTCTTCTAGTCTGAAAACCTCTGGTCTAGCAAATGCAAACCTAAACGCAATAATAATGAAAAACGACTTTTGCGATGTAATCGGCTCTGTTAAATGATTTAACTCAAGCACGCGTGCCTGATGCTGCACGGAGAGCAGAGTCACATCCAGGACTGAGAACGACACCTGATCCACACAAGCCTCGTAATGATCGACGGGCTTGATAAGGAAATGAGGTGCTCAGAATTGTAGCTGTATGATGCACTTCTGTCCTGAAGGACAGGCCTCCTGAAATCGTGCTGTTATTGGCTCCTTGGGCCAGATCAGAAGGATTGTGATGGTGGACACTGATAAGTCCCAATTTTGTCTCGGTGGACACGACCAAGAAATCTGTGTGTGGAGGCACTGTGGTCAGCACCAAGATCAACAGTTTGTGGTTAAGTATCACACGTCACACAGTCTGGTGTCATGGTGTGGGTGCAGTTCCGTACGATGCCAGATCACCTTTGGACTTCATTATAGACACTTTATCAGTCAAATGTTATTTTAATGAGGTTCTGCAACCAGTGGTTGCCAGATATCTGGTTCGGGAACCAGTCTTGTGTCTTGAAGGTTGCCGGTTTGAATCCCTGAACTGGCAGGACATGACTGAAGTGCCCTTGAGTAAAGTATTGAACCCCCCAGCTGCTCTCCGGGTGCTGAGTATAGGGCTGCCCACTGCTCTGGTGTGTGAATTCACTAGTGTATGTGTGTGTGTATCACTGTGTGTGGATGGGTAAAATGCGGAGGTGTAATTCCTGTGTGTGCATAACACAGTCAGGATCTAATTGTGAGGAATGTCTAGATTCAAGCCTTGTCTTCTAGATAAGGATATTCTGAGTGAACAAGTAAGTCGCTCTGGAGAAGGGCGTCTGCTAAATGTCGGCTAGCCCCGCCCCCTCTCTCTGATCAGTCAGAGTCTGTATGCAGGTTGATCATCAGCCCCGCCCCCTCTCTCTGATCAGTCAGAGTCTGTATGCAGGTTGATCATGTGAACGTGGACAGAGCAGTAAACATGCACTGGAATCTGTTTTAAACTGGGATTTAATTCCCATTAATTCTGATCATTCATTACATGATGATGAGTTAGATAAGATAAGTCTGTAGTTTGTTATCATATGTGAATCATGTGTGTAGGTTACTCTGATCCTGAGCTATGTCCGAAGCGCTAATATAATTTTCTGTCCTAAAGCTCCTTTAAAAATCTCCTCAGTGGGAAAAAGGAATCTGAGCCACTGGGAAAGTAACTGTGCTGTGTTTTAACAGCATCTCTTCACGGGGGAACCTGTCGCTTTAGCTGTACCTGTTTCAGAGTTCCAAGTAGAACTGACTGTACTTTTGACCCGGTCAAATCAGAGTAATAACTGTGAAGAGGAGGCAGCGGGGCAGTCTTTGTTTGACATTCCTTACAGGACATGCTACTCGTTAGGACCTTCATTAAGAACAGCTTAATCCACATGCTGATGGAGAGGCCATCAGACACAATTAGACTCAAGCGGGTCCTTCTCCTTCTTCTAAACCTCACCTACGGCTATTTAACCAATTTCTTACAATAACAGACTGACGTGTGTGACCGTGTCTGTCTGACGGGTTCTGTTGTGTTGGTGAATAAGCACCAGGTTCTCGACGTGCTCTTTTCTCCCAGGCACTTAACAACATGTGCTCCTTTTGTAAGTGACATAAAGAGGTCGGCCCAAAAGCTTCACCACGTACAGAGAATGAACAGCCAATGTGATTTTATGTGACATGTGAGGTTGAGCTGCAGTGTGTTGCCAAATCAAACAAATGAGACCAAAATATTACACTTTCTCTTTTATTTATGGAGGAAAATGATCCGATATTCCAGATCTGTGTATGAACATTTAGTATCAGCAGAGCATGTGATGGTGAAATCAGGTGTTTTCAATCAATGGGAGACAATCAGGTGTGAGTGGACGTGTCCTGATTTATTTAAAGGACAGGGATCTATCACAGTCTGATCTTCTCATATTTGTGGATGTGAATCAGCACGAACAAAGATTTCTGAGGAGCTCAGAAGAAGAGCTGTTGGATTCCACCGATCAGACAGATTGTACAAATGGAGGAGATTCAGGACCATTATTACCCTTCCCAAACGTACTTCACCAACAAAGATCACACCAAGAGCAAGGTGTGGAATAGTCCACCAGCTCACAAAGGAACCCAAGGGAACTTCTAATCAACTAAAGGTCTTTCTCACATCACGTTGTTGTTCATGACCAACAATGGTGATTGTGGCAGGGATGCAAGGAAAAGCTTCTGCTCTCCAAAAAAAGCTTTGCTGCCCGTCTGCAGTTTGGCAAACCTCGCATAGACAAACCAGAACATTTTGTGGACAGCTTTGATTGGAGAAAGGAAAACACTGCATTATCACATTAAAACACTAACCCATCTGTGAAACATGGTGGTGAGAGAACCATGGTTTGGACCCGTTTTGCTGCATCCGAGTCGGGGCAGTTTGCTATCATTGATGGAACAATGAATTCAATGAATATCATAACAGCAAATTTTTAAATGTCAGGACATGCAGCAAGACAACCACTCTAAACACACACGTGGTTCTACCAAAGAATGTTGAAGAGTGAAGGTAATGTTCTGGAATGACCCAGTCAAAGTCCTGATCTTAATCCAGTAGAGATGTTGTGGAAGGAGCTGAAGCAGCAGTTGATGGAAGCTGGTTTGTGGAGGAATGGACTCAAATGCAGGACCAATCACATAATAGGTTCATAATCTTTTGTGATTGTCCCTGATGTACGTTTTAGGACAAATTTATGCATAAATATAGAAAATTATTTCATTATTTTTGAAATATCGTAATTCACTTAAAAAGGCAATAAAACAGGCAGTGAGATTTTTGTTTGCCAATCAATGGACTGGTTTAATTTATTGTTTTGAAAAACAAATCAAAATATAATTTTAATAGTCAAGAGTTTTTTAGTTAATAGGTAAAAGTGGGGTTTGGCTCTGGAATTTCTCTGGAAGTTAAAGTTCAATACAGGACCCTCACTTTTACTTCCGTCTGTAAACTGGTGCATAGATACCAGTAAGCTACATATCACACCTTTTCCCAGTGGGTGTATCTACACTGGGCAATGGTTCTATACCTGTATGTATCGAATACAGTCGAACTGATGCACACATTAAATCCCATCAACAAACGGTTTAATTCAAAGTATGAGAGACATCACTAACACACATTTAGATCTGAAGCAGTACATGGAAAGCGAGGATGGCTGCCTCTTTCCAGAGCATATCAGCAGTTACAGAACAGTGTATTTGGAAACACAGCAAAAAATAAACAAGCTGCTGGTGCTGACATACCATGTTCTGGTAGGTTCAATCAAACCCTTTACCTGCCGCACTGCAGTGGCCAAAGAAAAGCAAGTTCTCTTCCCCAGAAGTCAGAATTCAGGAGGGAAGACAATCAATCTGCTCAAAGCTGTTAAGAATCACACATTGAGAAAACATTTCAGAGGTCATCGGTTCTCCTGTCCCGTCAGAGACATTCAATGTTCCAGCTTGAGGAGGACTCAGTCCGTTAAACATACTCTGTGCGCTTTCCTGAACGTTCATTGGTAGTCCTGTACTCATCCTGGCGCCTGTGGTACACCAGCTGTGGCTCAGTGCGTCCCATCCCGAAGCAAGAGCTGAAGAGCAGGAATGCCGCCACCACATGGAGTAAGCCTGCGGCCCAACCCACGAAGAGTGCATCTCCAAACTCAAAGCGAGGAACAACCTCTGGCACAGAGTGGTCAAAGAACTTCATCACCATATCGTGGGCCATGTAGGAAACAGGGATGAGCGATAAGATGCCTGCTATGCAGCAGAGGACCCCTGCTGCAATCTTCATCCCTCGCTTCACCCTCCAGCCTCCCTCCCATCGGCAGCTCTTCACCTGCTTGAGTCCAGGGATGGCGATTATGATGCCCAGCAGTCCCAAAGCATCCGAAAGGCACATGAGGCTGCGGGCCAGCATGATGTCGGTTGAGAGGCCCAGCAGGGTTTCGTACGAACGGCACTCGGTGCCTGCCACCTCCTGTACCACACAGGTCTTCCAAAGGCCCATCTCGTAGCTCTCAACCACCAGCAGCTCGGTGGACTGGCTGCGCCACTGGGGCATGATCGTGGCAGCCAGCGAGCAGAACAAGCCTCCGATGCCCACTATCAATCCCAGCATCTCTAGAAGGCTGATGCAGGAGTTAGACATGATCAACTGCCCAGCTGTCACTTCAAGGAACTCAAGAAGAGGAGGGCAAGAAAGGGAAGAAGAGAGGTAGGTGGCAAGGCCTGAACAGCAGTCCTATGTTTAGATCTTTTAGCAACCGTCCACTCCAGCTAACTTCACAGCCTGTTAGTCTCCACTCAAAGAAGCCCACATCATCTCAACTCGAGAGCTACAACACGAGCAGGAGGAGGAGGTGGAGTGAGGGAGTGAGCAAGAGAGGGCACACTGACATTAGCCCTGCCCTCTAGGCTCCATCCTACAGAGAGGGTGAGAAGAGAGGAAAAAACATGTGCAGCCCGTCCCAGACAGGACACTCCATGGGATGCCATAAAAGCTCAGACAGGATGCAATTAAAATGCAGTTAGTTGTGTTTTTAAGGAGAAACTGATCACTTTCAGCACCCCGTTACAGGTTGTTGGTAACAATCTTCTCCCCATCCTGGAGTTGATGGTTAAAGGTGTTTTCATAGGAGATACGGGGTAAACATGCCATGTTGCCAAGTGGGTGGAGGAGATAAGAATCACCTGCTCAATCCCACAGGGTTTCAGACCTTAGTTTGAATTAGTTTGTTAGTGACCCGACTTATTCACACACTAACAGCAAGGGGAGAGTGGAGCACAGTCACACTGACATGGTGGTGGTGTGTTAGTGTGTGTTGCTGGTACGAGTGGATCAGACGCACCAGTGCTGCTGGAGTGTTTAAACACTGTGTCCACTCACTGTCCACTCTATGTGACACTCCTACCGAGTGTCTCCACCTTGTAGATGTAAAGTCAGAGACAGAAGCTCATCTGTTTCTGCACAGTTTGTGTTGGTCGTCCTCTAGTCCTTCATCAGTGCTCACAGGACGCTGCCCACAGGACGCTGTAGGCTGGACGTTTCTGGTCGGTGGACTGTTCTCGGTCCAGCAGTGACACTGAGGGGTTTAAACACTCCAGCAGCACTGCTGTGTCTGATCCACTCGTACCAGCAACACACACTAACACACCACCACCATGTCAGTGTGACTGCAGTGCTGACAATGACCCACCACCCACAGAATAGCTGCTCTGTGGTGGTCCTGCAAAGTGGTCCCCATACCAAGACACCACTTAACACAGTCATACACGAGTTAGAAAGGACAGACGTTTCAGTAAATGCAATATTTGTGTTCAGTTAAGATCTCTTGAGACCTAAAGCCAATTAAGACCGAGGGGAAGTTTGGTCCACCCTTGACTACACCTTCAGTGCATCCTGAAGGATGTCAGGTCAAGCTAGAAGGGCAGTAGGTATTTATGAGACTTTGACCTTCGGAGATCAGCGGCTTAATTTACGGCTTTGCAGACACACATCTGGGTTTTTGATCTGATGGCACTCCCGCTGCAGGAAGCCAATCAAAGCAAACTGTTCCATTTGGAACCTTTAGGACCCCCAACATATTTTACAATACTCCTGCTGTAACACACCCACAGGTCAAAGAAGGGTGTGTCCATAGTAGGATCAGGTGTGGTCAAAGCTGGAGAATCAGCAAAGAATCCGTGTCATATACTCTAAGAGTAGGGTTGAACACTGTCCCAGGCTCAGGTAGAGAAAGGTAGAGGTCATTTAGGTGACCATTACATTATGACCACCTCCTTGTGTCCACACACACTGCCATGTGTGGAAGTCATAGCTGTATTAGTCTCCACTCAGTGGCATAAGTACAGCAGTACAGTTGGGGCAACTCCACAGTGGAGGGGCAACCATGGGCAACCCTGGAGTAGGGCCACAAGATGGCGCTCTGTCTCTATAATAAACTTGCACATCTATTATGCCTATATACTGTAGATAGATAGATAGATAGATAGATAGATAGATAGATAGATAGATAGATAGATAGATAGATAGATAGATAATTTGTGAATTTGAGGAATTGTATATGTAATATTTTTTATTATTATTATTATTATTATTATTATTATTATTATTATTATTATTATTGTTGTTGTTGTTGTTGTTGTTGTTGTTGTTGTTGAAGATGTTGGTCCAGCCACGTGGGTCTCACATGGGTGGAATGTGGGCTCTGTGGGCTCCAACTGGACATGCTCTCTGAGTGGGTTTGTACATGTGTTGTTACTGGGACCCAGTTGGGCTTCCCAAATGGGCCCAATCATTACAGCCCATCTTAATCTCACAGGACCAACCCACTGGGTCCCATCTGACCCCAGTGTAGAGTGTAAAACCAGGTGGGGCCCATTTTTAACCCCTCTTGGTGCCATCAGTGGGCATCCGTATGAGGGGGCAACATAGAACTCATGGACAAAGCATGCTGGTTCCCAGTTAGGCCACACATCAGACCCCACACTGATTAGTAAATATTTGTCTTGATCACAGCATCAACAACAACATGGTCATCAAACCATGACCATGGTGGTCAACAGTTGGTCAGGTGAAATCTTATTTTACCACTCCAGATAAAAGGAAGACTGTTTGGAATAACATTAGATATGTTGTTGTTATGGTCTGTGATGGTCAAGGTGTTTGGAAAGCTGGTCATTCAGGTGTCCGGCCTATAGGGTGCATGGACCAGTCACCTGAATGACCAGCTTCCCGACCCTAGCTTGTGATCCAGCTCTTGACCAGTACAGTGTTTAATGTGTTTAAACTGGTTGACCAGTTTGACCAGCTTGAGCTTCAGCAGCAGGGGTGATAATAAGCGAGGCATTATTGAGGGGCAGTTAAGGGGGTAATGAATATGCTGATGAGGGGTAATTGCATTAGGGTGGGAGTGTGACAGCTGTGAAGCTCAGCTGGACTTGTGAACTGACTCAGTGGAAAGAGTCGTTCCAGGGAACCGAGCGGATGACTCGGCTCTTCCCGAGAGTGGAATGAAAGATGGCGGGAGAGGCGAACATGGAGGAGCGGGCTGGTGGGGCAGCGGGTGCGGGAGTGTGAGGGGCAGTCAGGGGCAGTCAGGGGCAGTAGGGGGTTGTGAGGGTCAGTGGGGCTCAGTAAGGGTCAGTGGGGCTCAGTAAGGGGCAGTAAGGGGCAGTAAGGGGCAGCAGGGGCCGGGGATGCAGTGACGGCCGCGGGGCGGGCGGGCGGGCTCCGGGCGCGGGGCGCGGGGCAGCTGAGCGCTATGCCGCGGGAGAGCAGCGCTGAGCGGGGACAGAGCGCGGAGCTGCCGCTGCCCGCGGGCTGGGAGGAGGCGAGAGACTACGACGGTAGAGTGTTTTATATCGACCACAACACCCGGCAGACCTCCTGGATCGACCCGAGAGACAGGTACCCCCACCCCAACACCACCACCACCACCACACAGACAGACACCCTACAACTACACCCTCCACCTACACCACATAACTACACCCTACACCACATAACAACACCCTACAACTACACCACCCACCATACACTACACAACTACACCCTACGTCAACACCACCAACACCTGCACCTACACATCCATCTGTACCACCTACCTACACTTCCACCCAACCCTCCTCCAGCACCTACACAACACTTCAGCAACACCCTGCACCTACACCCTACATCAACACCTTCACCTACACCAACAGCATACATCCTCCATCAACACCCTACACCTACACCACCTTCCAACACCTACAACCTACATCAACACCACCAACACCCTCCACCTACGTTAATAGTGCATTAAATCTCAACTTTCAGAGGAGTTGGCAGATTCATTGTTCAGTTGATGTTTGTGTCACTGAACGGGATCAGGTTCAGCAGATGTGGGCGTTTCCCGCTCACTCACCGTCAGGGTGTAGTCAGGGTGTAGTCGTGTCCCTGGGCTACCTTCCCTCAGCTCTGCTGTGGTCTTTGGTATGATGGCCGAATGCTTGGCCTCAGTGACGGTTTCTAGTTTTGTACTATCGAGTGGAGCTGTGTTCTGGTTGAGGTCGGCAGTGTTCACTGAACTTAATCTGAGTAAGATGGATAACGTGGGAACCAGCGTCTTTACGAGACATAGTCCAGGTAACATGCCAACCTGTACGAGTCGCCCAACTGGGAACTAGAACGTTGGACACTTTCCATGTTGGCTGGGTTGAACATGGTCTCGGTTGTACCATGTGATGATGTCTTATGAGGCTTGGGTGGGAGGTCTTTGAGCGACACGGACGTCACAAAGACACAGAACTCCGTACTGTTACTCCGTTCAAGTCTTTAAGTAACGGTGGCCAAAGTGGTGTTCTGAGGACCAAACAGACGAAGAACGTTGTGTAAAATGAAGATCTCGAAATGTTGAATTACTGAAAATGTGTTTTCTCTTTCTCATTGGGTCAGGAGGTGGGGTAAGGGTCATTTTTGGGTGCGCCAAATCACATCCCTACTGGCAGGACTTTACCCAGATAGCAGGCAGACGGTCCAAATCTGGGACACTTCTGCCTCATTCTTATCAGAAATAGGCAGCCGTTCTATGTTCTCCCTCTCGTGCTCTCTTGGAGCACATCAGACGTACTAACCAGTGTCCACGCTGACCGTCCTTCAGTTTCTTTGGGACCACAGTGGGGAATGTGTATGAGTCGCCGTGGGCCTTCCTGACTCCAGGTCAGCTCTATCCCTCAGCATCCGTCTCATAACGACGCCTTCACTGATCGGAATCCCTGAGTATTAGAACAGTCTGTCCGTCTCCACACAGTAAATCAGTTTTAACGTCATCGCTGCGACGTCCCTTCCACCCAACTGCCCGTCTCATTCCTGAAAACAAATCGTACCGACTGAATTTTCCTGTCTTTGGGCACCATTGTCATACCAGAGACGGTGTTTTTTCTGTTTTTGAAAAAAGTGGCCACATAATGTAAACAGAGTGCAAATGAAAGAGAGAATTGAAGTGGAGCTCCCAGAGTTCCATGTGCAAATATGTGAGGAATGCTTGCTGGGCCACTGGGAAAGCACTGTGGATGGGCTTTGTGAGGTCTGTATTTCACCAGCAGGGAAACGGACTGAAACCAGGCTTCGGCTGGGTTCGCTTGAAGCCCCGGCGTAGAGGGGATACGCAGCCTGAGAAAGTTGTAACACAAAATCGTTGTCGCTTATTAATTTTCCAAGTTTGAGAAACGCAGAGGGAGCTGCGTCTTTGTAGTGCTGGTCCGTTTTTGAGTTCACGTTTCTGGAATCACGTTGGAGCTGCAGTTGTCAGATTGTGATGCATTAGGATGACCTGACTATGCGAAACGTAGTCGTTCACACCTGGCATTTTAAATGCACCGCGCGTGATTGGACGTCTCGCGTCATTTCCGCTGCGTACCAGCCAGCAATATTACGTATTTGCCAGCTTGGGGGCGGTTGATGTGGACAGCACTTTGCTGTCAGGGACACATCCAGTCATTGTTGGTTTATGATTTACGTGGTCAGTGCGTCTCTGACCACCTCTGAATGTGGATCGAGGGATTGGATTACATTGCGTTTTCGTTTGTGCACCAGCTGCGAGTTTCACCTTTGTCGATTAGTTTATTGTACCGTGTTCAGCGAACTGGTGCGTGGTGGATGGTGTGGTCTCGTGGTTCTTGCAAATCGAGACTTTTTGTGGTTTATACTACAAACATAATGTGGTCATAAACGTCTCTGTCCACCTCTGAATGGGCTTTGAGTGATTGGAATTCAGCCCATCCTTGATATATTGGATCCCATCCGCACTTCACCCAGGATGCGTTTCAAAACACGGTTGTTAAAATTGTAACACTTTACAAAAAGGCTACATTAAGTAACAGTAATTGTGACTGTAATAAACATTATTAAGCCATTTATTAATCTAAAAAAGTTTTTCAGGGTTTCGGTGGCTCTTCACTTATCCAGTTTACCCTCGTTCTGTAACTCTAGATCCATCAAAACCAAAAGTGCTGTCCTCCTTTTCACGATTCACTTTTATTATTTAAACTGGGATTTAATTCGGTTGGAATTGTGTGAATTTTATCTGAGCTGCACGGAAAATAAACCTCCGCGGTTAGTCGGTGTGGTTCTCTACCTCGTTAAGCTCCGTGTTCCAGTTAAAGCTCCGAGCTGATGTTGGTTAAAGCTCCATGTTTCATCATATACTTCAAAGCCAAATCAGCCATAATAATAAAACCTCACCAGATTCATGGGCTGTGATCATTCTGTGATCTGACACGCCCACACAGTTCTGATTGGCTGCAGCTCACAATGTTTAGAACATAGTACGTCACACGGCTCCTGTTGAGTTGTGCTTTCTGACTGACCTGTGACCTGCGTATCATAAATGAATTTCTTTTTATGTCTGGCTGCTGTGGTTTCTCTAGTTGCGTTTTCATTATGTGAGATGTTGGAATATAGATAAGAAAAACCTGATCTGCTCTGCAGAGTCATCTGACTAGAATTTGTAATGTGAACCTGATTAGCGTGGGAGAAATCTCGTATTTCCATCGGCGTCCCGCCGCCGCAGCAGGACGGGGTTTGAGCTCGGCTGCTGTAAGACTCAGCTCTGAAACACAGGTTTTGTCTCTGCATGACTAACGACTGCAGTCACAGTCACGCTTGTGTCATGTCTGGTGGTTGCAGTAAATTGGACAGATGATGTGTCACAGCTTGGCTGAACTATAACCAGACAGTACACAGATCACCCATAACATTATGACCACCTCCATGTTTCTACAGGAGCTCTTTGTGGTTCTATAATTCCAGACTGTAGTTCATCTGTTTCTCTGCAGACTTTATTCTCCTCCTTTCACCCTGATCTTCAATGATCAGGACCCCACAGGACCACCACAGAGCAGATATTATCTTAGCACTGCAGTCACACTGACATCCGACACAGCAGTGCTGCTGGAGTGTTTAAACACTGTGTCCACTCACTGTCCACTCTATTAGACACTCCTACCAGATCAGAACGTCGTTCTTCCAGTCGATGTCAGAGACGGTAGACGGTTCTAGAAACATCTCACAGCTCAACATCTCATAGGAGACACAGCTATTAGGACAGAGGGGGTCTGAACTTCTTAACGTGACTAAGTACCTGCTGATTTGTAGTCTGTAGTCGTTGCTGTATGATTGTAGGAGGTGTCGTGTCGTGTTCCTCTGACGTGGTCTTGGTTCGGGTTTTGCGACAACTTGTAGTGAAAACTGTGATTGGTTTGTAAATTTACTGCAGAGTCTCTTGGGAAAGATGTAGAGTTACTCTGTCAAACGGGGCTGTGGTCCAACACACACACACACACACACACACACACACACACACACACACACACACACACGGATAGCCAGAATGATGACTGCAGCTGATAAACAGCTCAGTATCTGACCACACGGGTGAGACTGGTCAGACTGGCCATATCATAATATCGTATGCGTCCGATTCAATCCCAGTAAAGAGCGAGTGGGTGGTTTGTGTGGAAATGGTTTGGTGTCCAGAGGGACGAGTTCATATTCATATATATTATAGATTTGTGCCATAAATGGTTTTAAAACATTATCATTGTTTTTATATTTATTTCTGGAATAATATCCAAACAAAAATAGTCACGTCATGACGGGAGACACCCTCGGAGACGGGGACGGGGTTACGACCTCACAACCACAGTTCAGATTTCAGTGAAAGAGACCTGAGGCATCGTAACGTCTCCGACCACTAATGATAATAATTTAGTAATAAAATCACAACGACTGCATTTCTCTCAATCAATCTTTACTTAAGAAGGAAAGAATGTTGGAGACGGAGCTGCCGGGCAGAAGGAGAAGAGGAGGAAGACCTCAGAGGAGGTTTATGGAGGTAGTGAAGGTGGACATGGAGATGGTTGGTGTAACAGTAGAGGAGGCAGGGGATCGGGCAAGATGGAGGCAGATGACCCGCTGTGGCGACTCCTAAAATGATACCGAGCCGAAAAACCCTTTGGAACATCCTGGAACTTGGAGTAGCTGCTTGGGTCGTTATCATTCCCGGTTCAAACCAGGGTGTAAGCTGATGTTGGGAGCTGTGGGATCTGTAACTGGGCTTGTTTATTACAGGAAGTGTTGTTCAGCTGTGAGGGTAGGGGATGGCATGTTTACCAGCGAGTGGCGTCCTGCGAGTCTGAGGTCCTCCCCAGGTAGCTCCTCCGTCCTGCTGCCGAGTTTCTGTGGGGAGGCTTTTGTGGCTCTGGAATGAGCACAATGTCAGGCATGCCTACACTACCGCCTCAGGGGCCGTGCCTGCCAGCGGCCCCAGACAAAAAGCTGCCCAACGGAGGCAGAGTTTCCCACGTGTCCCCGTTCCCTCCCCTTTCCTCGTCCCCCGGGCCCCTGCAGCCCTCCTTTATTCTTTATTAGCTCTGTTATGTAACGGCTGTGGTCAGGCCTGCCGCTCGGCAAAGGGACGCTTTTATACGTGGTCACAAAGCACACCAAATTCAATTATTCTGGAAAGTGGGACCTGGTTTGCCAGCACCAAAAGGTTATTCACATGCGCTGGACCCCCCCCTGCTGTTTTGCTTCTCTTGGTGTTTTCATTATGCGTTTCGGGGTGGGGGGGGGGTCTTTTTGTTTTCTTTTAAGCAGGGTTGGCGAACGTGTCATTGTTTCATGTATTGTCAATTGTTTGTGTTTTGTGTGTTTGAGGTCCTGCTTCCTGGAGAGACAGCAGGTTGACCCTCTCGCAGGGAATGCGTTATTGGTCAGTCTAGCAGCAGGTCTCGGTGTCCTGTGTGTCCCATCAATGCCTTCTTCATGACCATGTTACAGAATAGTGGTTGTAAAATGCAGGATCAGGATCCATCCCATGCAGCTTGAATGTCCTCACTCAGTTCTGCAGATGGTGTGGTAGGGGTGGAGTGTTGATAGAGCGTCCAATAGCGTCCCACACATTTTCAATCAGGGACAGGTCCGGAGATGAGACCGACCACGGCGTAGTATCTGTATCTGTGTCTTCAAGACGAGATCTTGAGACGGCAGCAGCGTGTGGACGAGTGACGTCCTGTTGGAATAGAGTGTGTGTTCAGAAAAGGTAGAACCACTGGTTGCAGGACCTCGTTAACGTAACGTTGGACTGTTAGAGGTACGTTGTGTTGCTCAGTGCTGTTTGTTTCAGTCTGGTTTGGGAATGGCGAGACGAATAGGTGGCATCATGTTGGCATCGGTCCAGGTCACCTATTTGCCTCGTCATTCCCAAACCAGACTAAATAAACGACTCTCCGCGAACCGAGCACTGGTCTCTCTCTCGCCCGGCTGCCCGTTTTCACTGGCCGGCAGTTGCCCCCTGCTCAGGCCTTATTTATGCTGGGTTCCTTCCGTCACTCGCAGGTTATGCCGATCATGCCAGGAATGTTAGCAGAGCAGGATCTGCCAAACGTGTCGGGGCTACTTGCTCTGGAATCTTCACACCTGGGTGTCTCAGGAAAAAGGCCGTGTTGGGAGTCGAAACCAATTAAATATTCAGAGTCTCTCAGACATCACGACAGCATGTTTACAATTGGACCTGAAGGCGTTTGTTGCTCAACATCACTCCGGGTTCTTAACGTGCACGAGATTCCCCTGAGAACTAATTGTACAAGCAGCTGATTGGACGTGTCTGATTACTTCTGTCATGTTCTCAGTGTTTCCTCCTTCCGCACCTCCCATGACCATCAAACTTCACCTCGTGGTCATGCTACATGCTTAAAAGTGAGTCAAGGGTTCTTTAGTAAAGAACATTTAAGAACCCTTTGCATCATGACAGTTCTTTGGATTGATGGACAATGTCCTGTAGAGGGTTCTGTATTGCACGGAAAGGGTTCTACTGTTATGATGTAGACTGTAACAATAGAAGAATCTTGTTCTGAGATCCTCTGTATCTGCAACCTTCTTTCTGAAGACCTCAGAGAGCTCTTTAGGATCACCATGGCCAGATCCACTCACTTCAACAGTCAAGAGCAAACCAAACTAATGTCCGAGGTTTGAATGAGAACCTCCTCCAAAGTCCTGTCTAACGATGGTCTGATCATTAGCACCTGGTTCTAATTTTAGGCCTCAAGAAACCTGCGTTTCTTCAGTTTGAAGATAAAAGACAAAAGTCTGTTCTGGGATTTTACAGGTAAATATGACAGACTTTCATTATTCCGACAATAATGACGTACGTCTTCCTGCTGTCTAGACGACAGTTGTTGACGGTGAGCAGTTAAATACCCCCGCGGGTTAAATGAGATGTTTAATTCCGATTTGTATCCGTGGCTCACGGAGAGCAGTGCTGGTGTGAGGAATGGTTTCCCATGCGATGGCAGACGGTATCTAAATGTGTCTGGAGACAGAGATTCTCCAGTCAAAGAGCAGCGGGCTACTTATAGTAGACCTATTTCTATAAGATGCTGGACATAATGGAAGGCAGGGGATGTCCACGCTGCGCTGTCCCACATGCTCAGCTGCCCGTTCTCTCGTTCAGAAACGGAACAGCAGGCACTTCAGTGGGGGAATACATAAATGACATTCCTCTCAAAGTTGTAATCTCCTGTCTTCTTTTAACCCAGGAGTGGAATTCTGAGATTGACACTTGTGGACCCTGGTTCTCGTCCGCGTCCGCGGCGGCCGGCCCCCCGTGCGGAGGCGATAGAGCTGGTGGCAGGGTGTTTGGTTATTTGCGGTTCATATTAGGGTTAAAAATGGGTCATATAGCGTTTTCTGCTGCCGTTCCATGGCCTTGTATGACTCTGTCTAAACTTGGGGACGCGGTGCATTTGTTGTTTTTAGTGTCGTGTTATTCTGTGCACGTCGTTCCCGAGGTCAGTCTTGGAGTTGTTAATATTTGAGCATGACAAAAATGTTAATGCCTGCTTTAATAGCAAACAGAATTCCGTTTTAAATCCGTCTACTTTCATTCCTGAACCGGCACGAGACGGATGAGTTTCAGACGTAGTGGTGTACTTCTCCTCTCACTGTCCATCCTGTCAGCTCCTCTGATCATCCAGGAGAACGTTGTAGTTCTATAATTCCAGACTGTAGTTCATCTGTTTCTCTGAAGACTTTATTCTCCTCCTTTCACCCTGATCTTCAATGACCAGGACCCCACAGGACCACCACAGAGCAGATATGATGTGGGTGGTGGGTCATTCTCAGCACTGCAGTCACACTGACGTGGTGGTGGTGTGTTAGTGTGTGTTGCGCTGGTACCGGTGGACCGGTGGCTTGTTAACGAGCGTGGTTGACGAGTTAGTTTAACAGTACAGTGACGGCAGGTCCTCGGGAGCGAGGCCGCCCTGCGCCGCGGTGGTACCGTCTGTAGGAAAACTGCGCGTTAATTAAAGCAGTAAAAGTTTCCTCGTAAACTTACAGAACCAATCGACCCACATGAAAGTCGCGCTGCTGCATTCAGCTTTATTAGCCTCTTATAAACGTGGCCTCCAAATCCCGAACTCTGCTACTGGACTTTGCGCAATCAGGCGGGAAAACAGAGCTGGGAGCAGCGCTGAAGAGCGTCCTTCTCGGTTGCTATAATTAAGTTTATTTGGGAATATTTTTAGGGAAAAACATTCTTGAAGAGGAATGCAGAGCCTGTTGTTTGGGAGCATCTTAATTTGCGGGCGGAATGTTGGTCCGGGCTTTGTTGTTGGAGATGAAGTTGATGGAGCGATGGCGTGGATGTCCAGACGAGGCCTGGTCACTCTGACTGGGCTCCGGTTACACATGCCTTTCCCGCTGGGGAGACGGAGCAGTGCTCTGAATGGGAATCTGCACCAGGAGCTAGATCTCTCTGTCTCTCTATCTGTCTCTCTTTCTGTCTCTCTATCTAACTCTGTGTTTGAGACTCTAGGTCTGTCTGTATATCTATATCGGTCTTTCTGTCTCTCTCTGTCTATCTGATTATCTGTGTCTCTGTCCATCTCTGTTAGACCATCCATCCCTCACTCATGGACGGAAAACTCTTAGCTCTCGTTTCCTCCAGTGAGTTAGATCACCTCCATGTGCTCGTGGGGTGTCCTAACTTTGTCACATCGCTGTATGTTCAGCGTTTCCTTGAACCCACCGTTTGTTTGACAACGTTTTCCGCGTGTTTCTTCTTCTGGAAGAGTCTCTTAGAAATTCCCGAGTCTTAAAATAGCCCTCGGGCCCATCACCCCTTTCTCTTTCTGCCGGTGGAGGGTTCGGGGAATCGCTGAACGCTCCGAGAGCTCTGGCTTCCTCTCTGGAAGAAAGGCGTGGTCTGGGAAGAGTAGCTCTCTCAGAGCTCACAGGGTCTCTCAGGAACTGAAAGAAAACACTGGAACAACCCACAAGTGACTACTACACTTATTCCAGGCTGAACTTTGTTCCCAGTCCTTCAGTCCCAGTTCAGGCCAGTACTGCAGTTATATAATCCGTATGTGCTTCGGTCGTGGCCAGCACGTCCAGATCACGGTGGAAATGTTGGTCTGTTTATTTTGTAGGCCAGTCTAACCAGTCCAGAGCTTTCACGTAGTCCGGTATGGGTCAGGGCTCGTATTGACCGTCGAGAACGGGCCCCGGTGTTGGAATAGGGCTTGGCGGAGCTTGTGTGAACGTCCAGCGTGCTGTTCCAGTTGTTTTTGAAAGCTCTGTAAAAAGAGGAAACTGACCCGAGGTTCCTGGTGAGAATGCGGGGTGGTCCTGTTTCCTGTCAGAGCTTCACGACTCAGTTTGTGTGAGAAGCTGAACTGTCCGGGTCAGGCCCGAGCTGTAGAAAGAGCTGACCGAAGAGAACGAGGACTCAAAACATGCATTTGTTCAATGTGACGTCGTCATTTTTTTCCCTGAACAATGATTTCTAATTTAGACCTGCTGATTACACACTTACTACTATTGTGTGAGGAGCTGGAATCTCAATCTGTTAAAGTCAGAGGTCTTCATGGAGACTCCTAACTTTCACATGAATGTAAACATCTGGACGTCTGATCTTCATTGTATCTACACTGAGAGACGGAGCTGATACAACTAAACACACACGACTGAAGAGACGTCTTTAAATATCATTAATAGAAATGTCATTTTCTTCTGAGGAACATGTTCAGACCCCATCTGTCCTTATATCTGTACAGACTTATATTTGTACAGACGCTCTTCCGTTCTCCTCAAACCCCCTCTGATACAATAAAGATCTCATAGTGGTTTCTATGATGGAGAGATCTCCACACCCTGCTGCAGCAGAGCAGCTCCAAACCATCACACTTCCACCACCATGTTCACAGCTGCTATGAGCTTCTTCTGCTCAAATGCTGTGTTTGGTTTGTGTCAAACATGTCTTCTGTTACTGTGTCCATATAATTCAGCTTTGGATTCATCTGTCCAAAGCACATTGTTCCAGAAGTCCTGCTCTTGGTCTAGATGTTCTCTGGAGAACTTTAGTCTCGCTCTGATGTTTTTTGACTGTAAGAGTTTTCTCTTGTTTGATCTCTTTCTGATGGTAGAAGCTGCACTTTGTCATCAGCTGTGGTGAGAGATACCTTTAGGTCTGTGATGAACATTTTAGGATTTTTGGATCTTCTTTACTCATCTTGTGGTTCTGCTCTTGGGCTGAAGTTGGACGGTCTGATCTGGTCATGTAGGCAGTTGTTTTAAATGTTCTTGTAAATGATGTTCTGGACAGTGGAACGGCTGATTTCTAATTGTTCTGAGATCTTTTTAAATCCCTTCTCAGACTCATCTGCATCTACAACCTTCTTTCTGAAGGCCTCAGAGAGCTCTTTGGATATGACCATGATGATCCCACTGTGTGTGTAGCAGAGCTGTGGGTGAGTGGTCGTTAAAGTCTGCCCTGTGATGCGACTTGGCCGAGGCCTTGGTCAGTCACAAGGCTACCCAACAAAACAGATATTCAGAGCGGCCGTTTCTTCACCACTGGGATCTCGGACTTCTCTTTACAGAAGGTCCAGACAGGGGACACTCTGTTGGACTGGTCTTGCTGGTGCTGCTTTTGCTTTGTTGTGTTTCCTCACAATGTTTGTGATGCAATTTGAACTTTCTCTGGAAGCAGAGGTTCTGTCCACATGCCCCTCGGAGAGGAGCTCCAACAGGCCTTCTGTAATCACGGGTAAAGCTTACGCTCTCTGCAAGCTCTGGTTCATCGTTTGTTCCTTATTTGCTGAGATGAACTTTACATAGTGTTTCTCTTCTGCTGAGCAGAACCAACCCGGCTGTTTGATGCAACAGAACATCATCCAGAACCATTTCCTCAGTCTGAAACCAGAAACGTACAGCCGGCAGCGTCCTGTGAGCAGCGTCCTGTGAGCACTGATGAAGGACTAGAGGATGACCAACACAAACTGTGCAGAAACAGATGAGCTTCTGTCTCTGACTTTACATCTACAAGGTGGAGACACTCGGTAGGAGTGTCTCATAGAGTGGACAGTGAGTGGACACAGTGTTTAAACACTCCAGCAGCACTGCTGTGTCTGATCCACTCGCACCAGCAACACACACTAACACACCACCACCATGTCAGTGTGACTGCAGCGATGAGAATGACCCACCACCCACATCATATCTGCTCTGTGGTGGTCCTGTGGGGTCCTGATCATTGAAGATCAGGGTGAAAGGAGGAGAATAAAGTCTGCAGAGAAACAGATGAACTATAGTCTGGAATTATAGAACTACAAAGATCTCCTGTGTGATCAGAGGAGACGATAGGATGGACAGTGTTTTGGTTTTGGTTTCTGTCTGCTATCTGGAAGGCTTATGAGTGGGAAGCTCTCCATGTTCGAGAGTGTGAGATATGACGGATATGGGAATGCTGTGTGTGACAGGCATCCTGTGTGGGGCCATAAATCTGCTCCAGCTTGTGGAGCATGAGAGAGGTTATGTGAAGATTCTGGAGGCAGTAACTGATGGTCTGGTAGGTGATGTTCAGCTACTCTACAGCCCAACTGGAACATGGGTTACGTCACCAGTGCATTCCCAAATCCACCAAAAGACCAGCCCCCTTTGAGAGGGTCACGTTATCAGAAGTTCTGTTACTGATTTTCTCCTGAACTATCTAGCGTATCGCTGTTCGTTAGTCAAACAGATTTTACAGAGCAGAAGGAAGCCGTTGTGTTGCTGGTTTTCTCCAGAAGGAGGCACTGTTGTGCTGTGAGGCAGCAGCTGTGTTGTTCTCGCCTTTATTAGCTGCAGTTGAGACGCGGTAGCTGCGTCTCCGAGCTCGGTGTGAAAGCGAGTAAAATGGGCTTTAAGACGTTTTCCTCGTCGTCCCCCAGTAAGAGCTGCTAGGACAGTTTGTCCTTAAGGAACCTGTTGATCCAGTTCCTGCACAGTACCTCTTCCTGATCATGTTGGATCATTGTGGTGTTGGAAAACCCAGACCGGCACGGTGGGCTGGGAGCCGAGGCTTGGCTGTAGTGTCGACGCAGACCTGCTTTGTGAGTGGAATGTGTTTATGGGCCGTTTCTTCCTGCAGAGCGTGTATTTCACCCATTTCTGACCCAGAGGTGAAGAGATCAGCAGCTGCTGACTGACTGAACATACATTCATTAGAGATCTTAAAGAATTTTCCAGATTTTTCAGATTCCAGAGCAGCTTTGTTCAGCTAATGCCGTCCGTCAGCCAAAACCGAGTGTTCTGAGAGTTTTAACGTTGTTTTCACTTTGACATACAAACATTAATCACTGTTAAATGTACTAGATATTTGTGCTTTTGGTTCTTTCTATGTGTTGGAGAACAGATTAAAGGTGATCAGGATCAATAACTGATGATAACTGTATCTGATCTGATCAGTATTTATTGATCTACTCATACAGAAGTGGTGTCTCTCAGGACGGCGTCGGGTTTAACGCAACACGCCAGACGTCTCTGCATGGAGGTGTAGAGGTTCCTGATGGTGTCCTGTGATGATCCATCCCATGCAGCTTGAATGTTCTCACTCAGTTCTGCAGATGGTGTGGTAGGGGTGGAGTGTTGATAGAGCGTCCAATAGCGTCCACACATTTTCAATCAGGGACAGGTCTGGAGACGAGACCAACCACGGCGTAGTATCTGTGTCTTCAAGACGAGATCTTGAGACGGCAGCAGTGTGTGGACGAGCATCGTCCTGTTGGAATAGAGCACCGGAGTGTGTGTTCAGAAAAGGTAGAACCACTGGTTGCAGAACCTCATTAACGTAACATTGGTCTGATAAAGTGTCTGTAATGAAGATCAAAACTGCACCCACACCATCACACCAGACCTTCTGGACGTGTGAGAACAAACTGTTGATCTTGACACTGACCATTCATTGATCGTCGGTATGTACGTCTTGAAAGGCCTCTTTAGATGGAGAATGTGCTCTAGAGGATGAGGTACCCTTTAATTGTAACAGAGGTTCTTTAAGTGTTCATGGTTCTATACGTTGCACCTCAATCGGTTTAGTTGAGTCAGAGTGGGGTCTTAGTTGCGAAACCAGCAGAGGACAGTTGGTTCTTTTTATTGGTTCCTCGTTTTGTTCGGTTTACCTTCACATACTTAATTCCGGTTCTTTACGTTCTGTGTCTGATAGGATTACGAAGCCCCTGACCTTTGCAGACTGTGTGGGCGACGAGCTTCCTCTGGGCTGGGAGGTCGTGTATGATCAGCAGGTGGGCGTCTACTACATCGACCATATCAACAGTAAGTTCATCTTCTGTAATTTGACAACATTGAATTGAAATCGAGATTCTTTTGTTACTGCGATACGAGGTAGAACGTCCACAAGGTAGTGCACCTCAGAACGCAGTGAAACTATACCAGGACTAGGTAGCAGACCGCCTAAATGTTCCTTAAACCTTCTGACTTTCTTCTCCCCCAGAAACCACACAGATTGAGAACCCGAGAACGCAATGGCGGCAGGAGCAGGAGCGAATGCTCAAGGAGTATCTGGTGGTGGCGCAGGAGGCTCTCAATGCCAAGAAGGAGATGTACCTGATCAAACAGCAGAGGCTGGAGCTGGCCCAGCAGGAGATGCAGCTTTTCAACCAGCTCAACCAGGACGATAACCGCTCCATCACCAGCTGTAAGAACACACTTTCACACACACGTACACCAACTGACCGTTCCATGTACGGTACCTGTCTCTTTGAGAGACAAGCAGACAGTGTAAGTGCCTACAGCCTACTCGCACTCTTTCTTCTCTCACTCTCTCTGACTTTCACTCATAGCAGTGCTAAAATTTAATGTACATATGACTGAGGGACCATGATAGGAGGACCTTTGTCAGGGAGGTCCCTATGACAGAGCTCCAATGTTGCTCTGTGGAGAGAGGAGAACCTTCTAGGAGGACAACCATTTGTGCAGCACTCAACCAATCAGGCCTGTATGGTCGAGTGTCCTGACAGAAGACACTCCCCAGTTAAAGGCTCATGACAGCCCATCTGGAGTCTCCAAAAGAGCCCCACGAGAAACAAAAAGATTGAGCATTTTGGACTGAATGTGGAGCATCATGTCGGGAGGAAACCAGGTTCTGCTCATCATCCAGCCAATACCATTCCTACAGTGAAGCATGGTGGTGGCAGCATCATGCTGTGGGGATGTTCTTCTGCAGCAGGAAGTGGGAGACCAGTCAGGGTCGAAGGAAAGACGACTGCAGTGATGAACAGAGATGTCCTTGATGATAACCTGCTCCGGAGTGCTCTGGACCTCAGACTGGGATGAAGGTTTATCTTCCAACAGGACAACGACCCTAAACACAGCCAAGATAACAAAGGAGTGTCTTCACGACAATTCTGTGAATGTCTCCCAGCAAGACTTGAACTTGATTGAACGTCTCTGGAGATCTAAAAATGTCTGTGCACAGATGCCCCCCATCGAATCTGATGGAGCTTGAGAGGTTCTACAAAGAAGAATGGGAGAACCTTCCAGAAACAGAGCTTGTAGCATCAAACTCAGAAAAAGCAAAAATTAAAGACTGAACATCAAAAAGACTAAAGAAAAACTGTCCGGATGCTCTGTATGTGAGTGTATTCAGCATTTTGAACATGTAGAAATATCTCACACACACACACACACACACACACACACACACACACACACACACACACACACACACACACGGCTGTTACTAACCTCGTCCCTTTCCTCACCTCTGCTTCCCTGACCTCCTCCCTTCCTCTCTTTCTTTCCCCTCCTCTCTCTCTCTCTCTCTCTCTCTCTCTCTTTCTCTCTCTCTCTCTCTCTCTCTCTCTCTCTCTCTCTCCGGACCCCACTCCTTTCTCTTCCTCACCCTCATTTCCGTTTGCCCTCACTTTTTTTTCCCTTCATTCACTAGTTTTCACCTCACTGTCATGCAGTCACTCAGAACGGCAGCAGGTCGTCTTCAGTGACGAGTCCTGCATTTGTCTCGGTGGAGACATTCGACGAATCCGTATGTGGAGGCACGTGGAGGTGTGTGGTCAGCAACAAGATCAATGGTTTGTTATCACACGTCCAGAAGGACTGGAGTCATGGTGTGGGTGTAGATCACCTTTGATCTTCATTACAGACACTTTGGCAGACCAACGTTACGTTAGTGAGGTTCTGCAACCAGTGGTTCTACCTTTCTGAACACACACTCCGTGCTCTATTCCAACAGGGCGGCGGCTCGTCCACACACTGCTGCCGTCTCAAGATCTCGTCTTGAAGACACAGATACTACGCCGTGGTCGGTCTCGTTATGTCATTATTCAAAGTCATAAAGATGATCATTTGTCTTATGGCTGAATGCAGTCGTTCACTCCCAGTGCTTGAAGTGAGACCACAGCGGACATGTCTCCGTAGGTGGTGGGTAGATGGGGAGAAGAAACGGTGCACACTACTTCTCCACAGTCTGATACAGTATCTCTCCATTCTCCTCATCAGGCCTGTGACCACTGGAACAGAATGGAGTTGAGTTTCGTTCCCTGCATTCTTTCATTGATGCGCTCTCTCTCTCTCTCTCTCTCTCTCTCTCTCTCTCTCTCTCTCTCTCTCTCTCTCCCCCTCTCTCTCTCTCTCCACAGCTCACTCTGGCTCTTCTTCAAATACAAATATGACCCTGACCCAAATCAGCGAGAGGAAATGCCTGTAGGCGTGGCGGGTAAGTCATTATCCTCTGAACAATGTGTTGGACGTCAGGACCTGGGAGGGGCCTGTTTGGAGAGACGTTGGGGCCCCTGATGTGTTCGCTGCATGTGTTTCAGGGGCACCTTTAGGAATGCGATGAGGCTCAGCAGGCCGTGCTGGGCTGCAGGGAGACGCTGAGGTTGCTGTTTCATAGCGTTCTCTCCGTTTTGACTGAGTTACTCGGACTGAGGTCTTACTATCTTAACGATTACGTTAAGTTCTGATGTTTCTCCGAGTACAGCGAAGTCCCTGCTGTGAGGAACCGGGGCTTTTACAGTAGATCCGTCATCAGTGGATCTCAGTGAATCTCAGTGGATCTGAAATAATCGATCAAAATGAATCATTGTTTTACGTTTTTGACCAAACGCTCTCCTACTTTAGTCCGTTTTATTTAGAAGCCCTCAGTGAGCCGAACCTGGGGTGGGGTGCTACTGGAATGTGCAGAGGGTGGTGGTGTGTGTCGACAGGACCTTTTCCTGTTCATTGTGTGTGCATTATTGTGTGTGTGAGTGGGGTGGTAGTGTGAGACCTTGCTGTTCTGATGATTCAGCTGTTTTCAACGACTTCATGAGCAAAACCCATTAGTTATACATACATAATCAACCATAACGACATGACCATTTTTCAGCTCCTCTAGTCATCCAGGGAGCTCTTTGTGGATTCTATAATTCAGACTGTAGTTCATCTGTTTCTCTGCAGACTTTATTCTCCTTTCACCCTGATCTTCAGTGATCAGGACCCCACAGGACCACCACAGAGCAGATATGATGTGGGTGGTGGGTCATTCTCAGCACTGCAGTCACACTGACATGGTGGTGGTGTGTTAAGTGTGTGTTGCTGGTACAAGTGGATCAGACACAGCAGTGCTGCTGGAGTGTTTAAACACTGTGTCCACTCACTGTCCACTCTATGAGACACTCCTACCGAGTGTCTCCACCTTGTAGATGTAAAGTCAGAGACAGAAGCTCATCTGTTTCTGCACAGTTTGTGTTGGTGGTCCTCTAGTCCTTCATCAGTGCTCACAGGGCCTTTGCCTGGGAGCAGCTGTCGGCTGGGCGTTTCTGGATCACTGACACCCCACCATGTCAGCCGTATTTGCAGTGCTGAGATTAACGATTGTTGAGATGAACTCCTACAGAAATAATAAAAATCTCAGGAAATTCAGGAAAATGAGTAACATGTTTGTGATCCGTCTTCTTATTTCCAGACGTTTGTATCTGTTTAAAATAGAAATCACAGAATTTATATGGAAACACACCCGTATTTTTGAGGTGTAACGACTGTCTCTCGTGTGTCCACAGCTCTGTAGACTCAAACAGGAGCTGGCCCAGATGAGGCAAGAGCTGCAGTACAAGGAAATGGGAGTAGAGACCCTTCAGGAGTGAGTTTTACACAAAACAAACCCATTGTTAAATTTATCTTTCCTTCAACTTTACGTATCTTTCCATGTATTTCCATCTGCAGTGTATATCGGCCTTCCGCTGCTGTGTGTGTGTGTGTGTGTGTGTGTGTGTCGTATTGTGTGTGTTGTGTGTGTGTGTGTGTGTGTGTGTGTGTGTGTGTGTGTGTGTGTGTGTGTCCTGCGTTGACCTTGGCGGATTTGGGCTGTGGTTATCGAGTGTTCAGTCCTGGACTTGTGATAAGCCCTGAGAATGAAATCCCTCTGTTTGACCAGTTACTGGGGATCAACAAACCCATCTGATTGATGAAATTGTGTATCTTTACTTTTTGCAGTAGAGCTATAAGGATTTAGATCAGAAGATCAACTAGGTTTTGGTCTCTTTCTGATGGTAGAAGCTGCACTTTATCATCAGCTGTGGTGAGAGACACCTGCAGATCCGTGATGAACATTTTAGGATGGTTGGATCTTCTTTACTCATCTTGTAGTTCTGCTCTTGAGCTGAACTTGTAGGATGGTCTGATCTGGTCATGTGGGCAGTTGTTCTAAATGCTCTCCACTTGTAAATGATGTTCTGGACAGTGGAGCGGCTGATTTCTAATTGTTATGAGATCTTCATAAATCCCTTCTCAGACTCATCTGCATCTACAACCTTCTTTCTGAAGGCCTCAGAGAGCTCTTTGGATCTGACCATGATGATCCCACTCACTTCAACAGTCAAGAGCAAACCAAACTATCTGGTTTAAATAGGACCCCAGACTAAGCATGTAGCTGTTCCATCTTGCTGACAGCTACCCTCAGCCAACAAAGCTGTTACAACAGTAATACAGCCATACACATCACATGGAAAACACTGAGCGTCTCCAAATTGTGGCTGAATTGTTGTGGCGTCCCGAGTGTGGGTGTGATTGTTCGCTGGCGGTCTTGGACCGTGACTAGTCCAAACAGCCCTTTTCCAGCCTGCGTACGGTTTCCTACAGTGTGTGAATCTCAGTGTTCTTCAGTTCAGCGAAGCAGCAAACCAAACATCTACTGCAGGGTCCACGACTCGCCTAAAATAGCTGCAGGGGGAAGGGACGCGATGTGGTGAGATCAGAGCGGGATGAGAAGCCATGCGAAAGCATGGAGTCCCTTCTCGACCCCCAATGACGTTGTTTTTGAGAGATGTTGGAGGGCTACTTTTTTCTGTTATTGTGTGTGTGTGTGTGTGTGTGTGTGTGTGTGTGTGTGTGTGTGTGTGTGTGTGTGTGTGTGTGTGTGTGTGTGAGAGAGAAAGGGTGTGTTCTTGAATGAGGAGACTCCACCTCAGGAAGAGATGCAGTGGTCACGAGCCAAAGCAAGGAAAGGGAAAGAGAAACCCGGAGGAGGAGCCGAGGAAGGAGGAGGAGGGAGAAAAGTGTTTGAAAGTGGTTTGAAAAACAGAGATATCTGGCAGCAAATTCCTCGCTTCTTCCTGCGTCCCAGTGAGAGCTCTTATCTATTAGATAGAGCATAGCTTCGAGTGGCTCCCAGAATAGCAGCTCGCCTCGCAGAGCTTCCAGAAGATAGAAGATGGAGGCTCCCTGCCCAGCCAGCAGTTAGGAAGCGCCGCTGGCTTCTCTGGCGTGCGGTATCTGATTGGAGCAGGACAGGTTTTTTCTGGTGTGAAGAAAACACAGTCGGACTTTTTACGCTGTGTTTGTGTGTGAAGATTAGTTTCTGAAGTTGAGGAAGTTGAGGCAGATCTGCCAAGTGTATCATACCTTAATGAAATATAATAACAAATAAATAAGAAAACAAAAAAGCAGATCCAGTTTGCTACCCCACAATTGAATTAACCGTGCACTTCAGGCTCGAAAGATACCTGGGTGTTGTAATGCGGCTTAGATTAAGGGGTTAATGGGTTTTTAATCAACAGTGTAATCAATAAGTGGAAGTCAATAGTTATTCGTACATCATTTAAGGATAATTTGAATCAGAGTTGAATTATTTCACTACAATTACAAGACGACCTGTTTGAGCACAAGAACCTCATACCAGCTGTGAAGCCTGGTGGTGGAAGGGTCATTGATGGGGCTGCTTTGGTGACCGTTTGTTTAACTGTTTAAAGTTTACAGTGACGTGAAAAGTTTCAGGACCAGGTTCAAACGAATGTTGCTGTGAACAGTTATGCAAGTTGAAGATGAAGTAATTCATTTTTAGCTTCATAGCTTCTTCAGCTTTTTACAGATGCTTTTTTGTTTGCTTCCAGAATTTGCTGGAATTTCGTAAAGTATCCATTCATCATTTACTTGTGAAATGTTCCCGTGTCACTAGCTGCAACACAACCCCAAAGCATGATGTAGATGTAGCGGTTAGGAGTAGTTTTCTCTGTAAGTCTCTGTATTCTCCAATGTATCTTTTTGTTCATTGCTGCCAAAGGTGAATTTTTTCGCTCCTGAGACTTGTTTCCAAAATGCCGCTGCCTCGTTTAGATGTTCTTTTGTGTTCAGGAAGCAAGAGAGGTTTTCTTCTGATGACTGTTCCACGAAGGTCATATTTGTTTAGGTTGTTGCTAAACTGTACAACAATGTACCACAACAGAGTCTGTTTATCTTCCTGAAGGTCTTTTGTCGTCATTTGCGTTTCGAGAAATCCTACAAGCATGTTTCTTGGTCCTCCAGACCTCCTCTTGACCTCCACTGGTTCCGTTAACTGACATTTCTTAATTACATTTCGACCAGAGGGAATGTCAGCCCTGAGATCTTCTTATAGCTTCTCCTGCTCTGTGGGCCTCATCCATGTTCATTTCCAGAGTGCTAGGCAGCTGCTTAGAAGAACCCATGGCTGCTGTTGTTTGGGACCAGGTTTGAGGAGTCTGGGGTTTTTTAAACTTTGGAATTTGCATCACCTGGTGTTTCCTGGTGATCAAACCATAACCCTAACAGGTTAATTAAGATCATCAATCAAAGTTCTCTGAGCTCAGATCTCCTAGGGTTCTCCAAAGGTACTCCTTTCCTTTTTTTTGGTTGTAAAATTGTACGAAAAACCAAAATAAAACACCGGTGTTGCTTAAAATCTCTTCTCATCTTTAACTTCATGCCTTTAGGAGATCATTTCATCTTCACAGCAAGGGCTGCCCAGCTTTTCCCTGCCACTGTATGGATGGATCTCAGACGTTCCTAAATATGTTTAATATCACGCTCTGCTTCTCACCACTCTTTCTCTCTCCTTTCATCTTTTCTGTTCTCCATCATAGTCTTTAACCCCTGGAGTGTTTGTGTTCAGCTCTAAATCTCTTCAGCTGGCAGCCAAATCACTAATTACTCCTCTCACTGCATCACAAACACAACAGCAGTAGGGAAATCCCGATGGAAGTGATGTCGGAGAAGCAGCAAGCGCAGTAAACAGAATGTCAGTGCAGGTTCTGCTGCAGCGTTCCGGACGGTGAGGAGGAGAGGAACAGGGCTTGGTGTGCGAGTATCGGATCAGACTTTGCTGCCGGTGGGCGGAGTCTGTTCTGACAGACAGGTTGTTGTCCACCTAATGCAGTGAGGCATTCGGGGGTCACACACAAGAACCGCGTAAACAGGAAAACCAACATTAGTCCAAAGTTGTGTTCCAAAGCCTGGGCTGCAACCAAGGTAGAGGACGGGTTCTTGATAGGACGGGTCTGTGAAGACTCTCTCACACCTACTGATTCAGGAAATCAGCAAAAGCGCTTGGTTTCAGAAGAAATGATAAATGATCATCTACTGTAGGTTCATGTGGTGGAATGGACAGATGTCCCCCTGCAGACTGTGCTGGTCAGTGTCTGGTGTGGCTATGAATGTAGGTGGGAAGGGTGGGGTGGCGAAGCAGGGAGTGGGCAGACAGAGGTGGGCCATGCTCGGCTGGGCAGGGCTGCATGTGGAGAGCTGGAGGTTAGAGGAGAACAAGGCGTGCTTATGTGGAGAGAGATGGAGAGAGGGAAGAGAGGGAGGGAGGGAGGGAGGGAGGGAGGGAGAGAATTAGACAGGAGTTGCTGCTGGAGCGAGACAAGTTCAGAAAACAGCCCAGAGCTTCAGCTCCGGCAACGTGCCAGAGAACAGCTGATGCACAAGACTCACTAATAACTAATAATCTCTCTCTCTCTCTCTCTCTCTCTCTGGTTCCGTCCATTTTTCCTTTTTTTTTTTGTTGCTAGAAAAAGTCCTGTCCCTGTCATGTGTTGTGTTAAGCATCATCTGCCCAGTCTTGTTCTGTTTTGTCTTCTCCTGTCTTGTGTCCATCATCTGTCCTGTTTTGCCTTGTCTAGTGCAGCATCATCTGTCCTGTCTTGTCCTGTGTGCAGCATTGTCTTGTCTTTCGTCATGTCTCGTAATGTTCCGTCCCATCCCGTCTGCAACGTCATCACACTGATGCATTCGCATCAGTCATAAAGACTGCCCGTGTCCCCTGAGCTCTTTTACCCCGTGACTGCGCACACCTGGACGTGTGTGTAAACTGGAAGCTTGTCTATTAACACAATGTTAAGCCGAATGAAATTATGGGATGGAACTGAAAGAAGTGGTATGAGTTTGGATGTGGAGGAAAGACCTGCTGCAGGTGTTGGAATGCAGGACATGTAGAGAGGACAGTCAACATTTCAGACAGAACAGTCGTTCAGGAGGGAGTTTGTGTGTGTGAGCACACGTTCTAATGCTTTGAGAAAGCAGACGTTCAGTGCTGACCAGCTTTATTGGGACTAGGTCCAGTTTCACTTCTCTAATTGTTATGAGACGAACACCATGTTTCCAGAGTTGAATGGTTACATGGTCTGTCCAGTAGAGTGGTCAAAGACCCTCCAACCTTAATCAGCTTATACTCTAAAGGTCTCGAAAGTGCAACCAAGTTTAGTCACTTTTTCATCCGCATGGTTCTCGATCTTCTCCTTGGAACGTTGTTGGGTCAGGACGGCCGAAGTGTGAAAATGACGCTGCTCGTTGCAGGAACACCTTCTCGCACTTACTGAAGCCTTAATGTGATTGCAGGGTAACGCCGTGTGATGGGGTGTGGGTGAGGTTCTGGAGTAAACTATATTTAGGCAGCTGTGGATCTAAACATTTAGGCTGGACAGATTCAGTCCGTTGGCTGAGGTGTGTTCAGCGAGAGAGGAATTTTACTGTGTGACATTAGTGTTTGGGGTGGCAGGGGGGTATATACAGTGGCAGGGGGGTATATACAGTGGCAGGCAAAGGTTTGGGCACCTGTGGTCAAAAATGACTGTTTAGAGTGGAAAACAAGAAAGGAGACCCTTTAAACTGGTCCAAAAAACAGCAGCTAGGGTTCTTCTAAGCAGCTGCCTAGCACTCTGAAAATGGAAAATGGTTGAGGCCCACAAAGCAGGAGAAGCTATAAGCTATCATTTTGAGCAGGAGCTGCCCACACGTTTACGTGAGTTTGTGTGTCTGGATACGTGTTTTTAACTTCTGTAATGAATAAACTGCACATATGAACAAATACAGGAGCTCATGAGCACTGACTGTTGGATCATTATGGCCTCTCGCCACAGCTGACGTCAAAGTTCAGCTTCTACCATCAGAAAGACACCAAACCAGGTTGATGGGAAACATCTAATTGACATTATTTCAGCCAAAGGAGGAGATGCCAGCTATTAGGACCCCCTAAGAGGGTCCGAACGTTATGCTCATGAATAATCAAGTTTAAACGTGGATTCTCTGTTCCCCTAACAGAATTGACCGGAAGATGTCCAGCAGTCAGACCAACTACAAGCTGGACGAAGCACAGGCCATCTTCAATGAGCTGCGGAGCATTAAGAAAGCCATCAGCTCGGGCGAGAAGGAGAGGCAGGACCTCATCCAGGTCAGATGCTTTTCCAGCACTGATGCAGTCACGCCGTCACCTGACTGGCTGTGTTCTGTGGAGGAGAGACGGTCCCCGCCATATTGTCTCCCAGAGTTGAGCCGGGGTCTGACTCGTTCACGGTGTCCGACCCACCAGCACTTTCCGGCCACTTCAGTGTTTAAATCTGAGCTGCGCTTACAGTTCACCTCCCTGCATTAACTGTTCGATTCTGCCACCTAGTGGCAAACATGTGATCGTTACACTTAGTTTGCTGATATCAATCCTATTAGTCCTTCACACTCCTGTCCCTGTTCTCCACTGCTGTGTCTCACAGAGCCTGGCGAAGCTGACCATGAATTTCCACAGTGACTCCATAAACGAGGTGGCCAACAGTGCAGGGACTCTGAGCAACTCCTGCAGCCTGCATCAGTACACCGACACTGGCTGCCAGACGGACCTGATTGGAGAGGTTTGTATGTTTGTTTGACACTGGAATGAAATGGACATCATGCACATCATTCCAGAGTTAATTCTTGGAAATATTGAACCGAATATGACTGAATAAGGGTTAGTCTTTAGTATAATTACGTTCCTCGTTTATGTCTCAATTATATTCAGAAAATGAAACATTAAAATTCCCTTCAGATGAAAACAGTCCCGTAAGTCGAGGAAAGTCTGGAAAACCTGCATCCTTTCAGACTTTTATTTTTCCTAGAAACACAACTTTTAAACTCAGCAGGTTGTAAACATCAACATGGCCCTTCAGTGCTGCTGGAGTGTTTAAACACTGTGTCCACACACTGTCCACTCTATCAGACACCCCTACTGAGTGTCTCCACCTTGTAGATGTAAAGTCAGAGACAGAAGCTCATCTGTTTCTGCACAGTTTGTGTTGGTCGTCCTCTAGTCCTTCATCAGTGCCCACAGGACGCTGCCCACAGGAGGCTGCCCACAGGACGCTGCCCACAGGAGGCTGCCCACAGGACGCTGTCGGCTGGACGTTTCTGGTTGGTGGACTGTTCTCGGTCCAGCAGTGACACTGAGGGGTTTAAACACTCCAGCAGCACCGCTGTGTCTGATCCATTCCATGTCAGTGTGACTGCAGTGCTGAGAATGACCCACCACCCACATCATATCTGCTCTGTGGTTGTCCTGTGGGGTCCTGATCATTGAAGATCAGCGTGAAAGGAGGAGAATAAAGTATGCAGAGAAACAGATGAACTACAGTCTGGATTATAGAACAACAAAGAGAACCTGTGTGATCAGAGGAGCTGATAGGATGGACAGAGAGAGCAGAGACAGAGGTGCTGATCGGAGTTTATATGAATAAATCAATAAATGGTGATGTTGCCTTCTGCTCCTACTTCAGAGCAGGACCTGAACTACGGATAAAAACAAACCCTAAGAAACCAAAAGATGATTCATTTCTTCTAACTCTGAGAAAGACATGGACTGTGACTGTCTTACTGCTTCATCTCGTCACTGAGATTTTTGGTTTGGTTCACAGGAATCTTCACCGTTGGTTGACAAAGTCAGGCTCAACTGGCAATTTGAAGAAGCCAAGAAAAAGTGAGTCGTGTGTGTGTGTGTGTGTGTGTGTGTGTGTGTGTGTGTGTGTGTGTGTGTGTGTGTGTGTGTGTGTGTGTTCATTTTTAAAGTTAAACTCCTCCCTTGGTTTGGTATCAGGGCTCTTTAAGGTAAAGGTTAACTGTTGAATCCCTCACTGCTCCTTCCAGCAGAAGAGCTTCAGAATATTGTCTCCTCACTGAGCCGAGAGGCCGGGAATCACATGCTTTATCAGCTGCGAGACCCACGGCTTCACGCTCGTAGCTAAATGCTGCTAAAATGAAAGTTCAGCAACAAAAAGTTTGGGTTTTATTTTCCTCAGTTTTCAGCAATTATACAAGGTTACATTTAGACAGTCGTGCTGCAGAACCGGAGAAAACACTGTCTTTATCCACAGCAGGACAGAAGATGTTCTTCCCAGAACATATTTTCAGCCAAGTTTGAGTGAAATGTGAGAAGAAAGGGCTCCTGACTTTTTTCTTGTTCTTTTTTTTGGATCATCTGTTTATTGTTCTCACTTTGAGCATAGAATTCATATGAATCTCATTTCTATTCAGAATGGAACCATATTCCTAATAAAACCCGACGGGATGAGGCTCCCGCTAATTTTTTAGGCACTGATCAGTGCATCACAGATTGGAATCTTGGGATGCTGCTGGCCATCGGCAGCCAGAGTCCAGGTCTGAGGTTCTCACCACACATCACACCCAGTTCGATGCTGGTCAGCACAGGTGTCTGTTGGCCGTAGTGTTGGAGCTGGGCGGCGCGGAGCTGCTCCCAGCATTGGGGTCTTGGGTTCAAGTCCCTACCTAGGTGGAGTTTCCATGTTCTCTATATCTGTGTGGGTTTCCTCTGGGAGCTCCATATTCCCAAAACATGGATCAGGTGAATTGGCGACTCTCAATTACCCTTGTATGTGAGAATGTACGTCTGTATGCTCAGAACCCTAAACCAGAACTAAATGGACCAAAAGATACACTGTAACAAAAGCACAAAGCTTAGTTTGGACCTTGGGCCGGACGGTCTCGGGTCTGCCGTCCAGAATATTTTTACAGATAACTGCTGGACAGTGTCTTAAACCTTAGCAGGAGATTGATTGGTGAGGATTTAGTCCCTGTGCGGCGAGGTGTCGTGATGGAGCTACAGAGCAGAGGTGTCCTGAGTTTTTATACGGGCTGCGAGAGGATGACTTTACAAGATGCATGTTTCCATAGCAACAGCGGTGCTTTCAGAGCTGGAGCTGTGATTTTGACTAGAGGTGGGCGGGAGGAAGAATGGAGAGGGGGGAAACCTGTGGAAACTTGCGTTCTCAGTGACTGACTCACACTGTCTGAACTCCAGAACACACAAACACTCGTTCAGAACCAGCTATGAGGACCAGCCTGAAGAACCGGCTGTTTCTTTAACTTTCAGTCCGGCATGCGTTTACAAAACGGTCACTCAGTCACTCGTTCATCCATATTCACTCTTCATTCACAGTCACGTACTTACTGTCTCTCACTCATTCACATTTACTCTCCTCTCTCTCTCTCTCTCTCTCTCTCTCTCTCTCTCCCTCCCCCCTCCCTTCCCCCCAGAGTGTCCAGTATCCAGCACCAGCTGGCACAGTTGGACAGCGAGAGCTGGTCAGGGCGTGCCGAGGCAGACCGGGACCGCGACTGTCTGCAGCTGCTGAGAGAGAAAGAGGCCTTCCTGCAGGAGCTGACGCTGCTCTGCCAGCAGCAGCACCCCCCAGAGGTCTTCCTCCAGCTGGATGAGGAGAGGCGAAAGCTGGAGGAGGAGGTGCAGAAAGCCCAGAGCACGCAGAGCCAAGGGGCTAACCAAAGGTCAGGACTCAGCACTGCTGCTCATTACTGCTCGACTTCAAGCACATGACCCTTGAGTCTGGAGATCTCTCCATCATAGAAACCACTGTGAGATCTTTATTGTATCAGAGGGGGTTTGAGGAGAACGTAAGAGCGTCTGTACAAAGACGGACACTGAAACATCACAGAGCTGAAAGAATTCCATATGGAGGAGTGGGAACGTCGTTCTTCCAGTCAATGTCAGAGACGGTAGACGGTTCTAGAAACATCTAACTGATGTTATTTCAGGAGGAGATACAGATATTAGGATCTGAACTTTAGGAAGAAAACTCATTTCTATCAGTTGTTAAAGATGTTTCTTCAGTTGTGTGTGTTTAGTATTTCACCTCCATCTCTCAGTGTAGATACGATGAAGATCAGATGTGTTGGTCATAGGTGTTCATGGGGTGTCTTCACATGACTGTATATAAAGAATGTTTTTATTTCTGCTCTGAAGTGGTGACGGTGCAGAACTCATTACGAACAAGATGCTGCCTCATAAAATGTTGCGAGTGCTTTTAATGGTGCATTTACGAGAATGTTCTGGTCTGCAAATTTCTGCTGATGTTCATGAGGGTTTAAAGCTGCCTGGAGCTAAAATAAAATCCAGGCCTTGCTTTGGCAGGAGTGAAAGGGGTGTTGTCAGCAGAAGGGTGCAGAAAAGCAATGGAGGTAGATGTTGATGTTGCATTCCGAACACCATCCTGGTAGTGTCCCTGTATAACAGAGTAAAGCAGCCATGGTGGCTGAGTGTAGATTATTTCAGGTAAATAAAGGTCCCTCATTCCCTCACCGGTGGAAGAGATGGCATCACCTCTTTGTGAGTGATATTCTGGAGATACCTTGTTTTGGTGGAGATAGCAGCCTCACAAGGAGGCAGCAAAACATCCTCACGGAATTAAGTCTGAGAGTTTTATACTCACAGATCAACCATACATTTATGACCACCTCCTCGTTTCTCCTCTCTCTGTCCATCCTATCAGCTCCTCTGATCATACAGGAGATCTTTGTGGTTCTATAATTCCAGACTGTAGTTCATCTGTTTCTCTGCAGACTTTATTCTCCTCCTTTCACCCTGATCTTCAATGATCAGGACCCCACAGGACCACCACAGAGCAGATATTATGTGGGTGGTGGGTCATTCTCAGCACTGCAGTCACACTGACGTGGTGGTGGTGTGTTAGTGTGTGTTGCTGGTACGAGTGGATCAGACACAGCAGTGCTGCTGGAGTGTTTAAACACTGTGTCCACTCACTGTCCACTCTGTCAGACACTCCTACCGAGTGTCTCCACCTTGTAGATGTAAAGTCAGAGACAGAAGCTCATCTGTTTCTGCACAGTTTGTGTTGGTCTGGACTCTGGTCTGGACTCTGGTGATGATGGGCTGCTCTCCAGCATCAACAAAACCGTATTCTTCCAATGATCCTGTCAAATCACCAACTCTTATCACTAGTGGACTGAATTTCTGTGTATTTATGGAGAAGATGATCATATGTCTGTCATGTGCTCCAGGATACTCCAGCAGGAGAAGAGGAATGTGTTGCTGAGACAGCTGGAGGAAGCCACCCGCATCACCACCTATCTACATTCTCAGCTGAAGAGGTACAACACACAGAGTTCTACGAACTATAGAAACACAACAGGGTTAGTCACTAATGAGCTCTTAAAACTCTTAAACATCTACACAACTAAAAATAGCTTTAGTTGTGTCGTGCCAGACTGTCATGGAGTCGCTCCAACGTTCAAGCTGAGAACATTCAAGCTGCATGGGATGGATCATCACAGGATGCCATTAGGAACGTCTACAAACCTGAAAACTACTCTCAAACGGACGCCGAGGCCCTTTTCTGACTTCGTTTGTTACTGTTGATCAATGAAACACACTTTAGTTTATGGAACAGAAGGTCAGATTCTTAACGATCACACTCACCTTCTACTTCTCTTATCTTTCCACAGTCTCTCAGCCAGTTCGCTGACCATGTCATCCAGCAGTAGCCGTGGCTCCCTGGCCTCCAGTCGTGGCTCTCTGGCCTCTAGCCGTGGTTCTCTGAGCTCCATCAGCTTCACAGACATCTATGGGCTTCCCCAGTACGAGCGGCAGGAGGGCTGCGTGGAGATCCCGGATCCCTCCTTCCGTTACCTGCTGCCTATAGAGGCGCCTTGCAGAGAAGCTTCTGCATTTGGCCCCAAACGGGCCCATGACACTCCACAGTCACTCACCTCCCTCTCCTCCCGTTCCTCGCTCTCTTCCCTGTCCCCTCCCAGCTCCCCCATGGACACCCCTTACCACTCAGGCCCACAAGACTGCCCACTCACCCAGATGACTGAGGAGTACATGGAGCTTGCAGGCCGAGGGCTGGTGCTGGAAGGGCTCAGAGGACAGACTCCTCAAGGCCAGCAGCAAGCTGCACTTTCTGGGGAAGGTGAATATGGAGGCCCCTCTGCAGCTCACCTTCTGGAAGGCAAAGGACATAGAGATGCTGGAGTCCAAGGGCTGTACAGCTCTACAGGTAAGGAACCATAGTTGATATTGATGATCATCATCCTACCTCATCCCCAACTCCCAGACTCATCCCAAAAGTACTGGCTGAAGCTCCATCATTCCAGAGAACACAGTTCCACTGCTCCACAGCTTAATGCTCTCTCTCTCTCTCTCTCTCTCTGTCTCTGTCTCTGTCTCTGTCTCTCCCTGTGGAGTTTCAGGAGTGACCCTGCGCTCAAACAGTGTGAATCGGAGTGGCCGGAGGGCTCGGCGTGTGTCTGCTGGTGTGTCTGATGACGTGTTGGCCACAGACAGTGGGGTGTTTGAGGCTTGGAGCAGGAGGTGAGCTTTTTTCACACTCCTTATTTTATGGACTTCATTAGACCACATACTGTATCTAGAACATAACAGAAAACCCAGATTGTATTTAGGGTTTCTGAGCAGGACTTGAGGACAGTGTGTTGATCTATCTGCTGAAATTTCTTCTGCGTTTCCTCAGTAGGACAGAGGAGGCAGAAGAGGTGATGTTCACCCGAGACCCCATCAGCTCTCCGGAATCCCCTCAGGTCCAGCTCGGACTCCTGTAAGCCTCGTTCTCTCGCTCATGCTCTCTTTTCCACGTTCGCTCATGCGCCCATGTTCTCTGTTGCTCATACTCTTGCTCATGATCACTGTATACCAGTTAATCTTCACAGTACTGTTCCACAGGTATGATTCGACCTCCATGTCTCTACTGCTGCATGTGCTTCAGATCAGAAACCTGAGCAAGGCCACTATGAGAGACGGCTTCAAAGTGTAAGTTAGTGCACTTTTCAGATGAGTGTGCAAATGGACTGTGATCATTTAAATACCCAGTTAAAACCCTGTGTGTGTGTGTGTGTGTGTGTGTGTGTGTGTGTGTGTGTGTGTGTGTGTGTGTTTCTCAGCTATGTGAAGGTGAACGTGCTGCCCGTGGACTCCAGCCGGCCGTGCACATACTACTGCTGTAAGGCTCAGGAGCCTCGCTCAGTGCTCAGCTTTAATGAGGGCTTTCAGATCCCACTGCCTGCAGGGGGCGCCGGCTCCCACGCCCTGAACCTGCAGCTCTGTGCCCTGGGACCCCTCGGCCAAGAGGAGCTACTGGTGAGTGCTGATTGACACCTGTTACTGAAGCATGAGATTAACGTGCTACTCGTGCTTCTCGCTATGAGTGATATTAGACTTGAACTGGGTTCTCCAGTTCTCCAGTTCTCAAGATATAAAAAGATGTAGGTAAAATAATGGAAAAATAAATATAAAGAAAAATAATCAGTTAAAAAAACATTGAAATATCATTTATAAATAACATTAATGTAGAATAAAAGCGGTTCCAGGCTGTGTGGAGGAGATCACACCAGAGGGCGCTGTTTCAGTGAATTACAGCTCACTGGTGCTCTGGAGCTCCAGTAACCTGACTGGAACAGGTCTGATCATTGCTGTCATTTATTGTGTGTGTGTGTGTGTGTCAGGGCTCAGTTCAGGTGGCGCTGGCAGATTGTGCAGGCAGTACAGAGATGCTGTTCCAGTGGCACCGTGTACATCTGCTCCAGCAGACCCTGATTGTGGAGAACCACCGACCCGAGCCCATCAGCCTCTGCCAGCCCAGCCACAGCGTGGATGAGGAAGAGGAGGAGGATGAAGATCATGGCACATCACAGGCAAGGACGCAACTGTTCTGACAGTCAGCAGTGCTTTGTCTCAGTGTAGTGAGTCTCACACCCTCTTCATCATCCCTCCCTCTTTCCTCCCTGTCTCTCCGTAGATGTCTGTGGGAACTCAGCTGGAAGTGGTGAAGAGAGGACTGGATCTGAGTGAGGAGGAGCTGGAGAGGAAAGAAGAGCAGGGGGAGGCGGTGTCTGAGAGGTGCACACACACACACACACACACACACACACACACACACGCACTCCATGTGTTTTAATATCTTCTCTCAAACTCTTTCAGTGAAATATAAAAGCTCGTATGTCCGTTGTGTGTTGGCTCTGACTCCTGCCCCCGGTGTGTGTTCAGGAGCTGGCAGGCAGAATCTGTGGACAGTGGCTGCAGCAACAGCACAGCCTTCGTCACTCCTTGTCCCGAGGGTTTGTGTGCGGAGGGCATCTGTATAGCCACCGGGGGGCACTGCGTCCCTCACTCGGACAGGTCCCTTGTTGTAAAGGTAACGTTCCAGCAGCACTGCTGTCTGATCCAGACGTAGGAGCTGCAGAGTTAAACCTCTTCTGATGTCTGTACTGGTTTCAGCCTTTGGGAGGGACACTTATACTGGGAATGTTTTCAGGTCGACAAAGCAACCAACACCGAACTGATACGGATGCAGCCTAAGGAACGCCCGGGGCGCTGGGGTCACGCGCCCCCATTCCTGCGCAGTAGCACACTCGCTCGCTCACACACTTTCTCACCTGGAGCCCGTAGCCAGTACGTCTGCAGAGTGAGTGATGTTATTCTTCTGTCCACAATCACTTTTCATCTGTTTCTCTGCTCTTAGGACTCATTCATTCTCTCTCTCTCTCTCTCTCTCTCTCTGTCTCTCTCTCTCTCTCTCTCTCTCTCTCTCTCTCAGCTGTACCGCAGTGACAGTGACAGCTCCACTCTACCAAAGAAATCACCATTCATCAGAAACACCCTGGAGAGAAGAACCCTGAGATACAAGCAGGTTAGGAATTGTCACGCTGTTCCAAAAAACGTGGTTGTCTTTGTACAAATGACTCGTTTTTATTTCACTTATGAAAATGTTTGGGTTTTTCGTTTCTGTGTTTGTCTTGTAAATGTGCAGCAGCCTCACCGTACCTCCCTGGCCGAGCAGCCCACACGTACCTCTCTGGATCTGGAGCTGGACCTCCAGGCGTGCCGGACACGGCAGAGGCAGCTGAGTGAGGAGCTGACGGCTCTGCGGGAGCTGAAGGTGCGGCTGGAGGAGCCAGCCCCCCGCGGCCCTACAGAGCTGCCTCATTGGGCCCTTCGGGACGAGCGCTTCCGCAACCTCCTGCGTGAGGCTCAGAGACAGGTACTACTCCGATATTTGCCCATCGCCTGCACATCACTGAGTGGTCAAGTGCCCCTGCGCACACCTCGCCCGCTGTGGTTTCTCCTCACCGTCTGGTTCCTCCTCTCTCAGGCGAAGCAGAGTCGACAGGAGCAGAGGCAGGAGGACGCAGCTGAGCGGAGGTTGCGGAAGGCCTCTAAAGAAGTGTTGCAGATGAGAGGCCAGAGCCACAAAGAGCCGCTGCCTGTGCAGACCTTCAGGTGAGCACCGACTCCACGGTGATTCTCTTTTCTGTGGTGTTTGTGCTGAAGATACGATGGTGGTCTTTTTATTGATGACAGAAATCTATTTTGCCATCTAGTTGAAGCCTTGTGTGCCACTGAAGCTCTTCATTAAGCTCGTCGTCTAAGGAAACTAGGGCTGGTTGATATGAGATAAAAACCCATAGAAACACAGCAGACTGTATATTTCAATAATAACCTTTAATTACGACGTTTCTACGATAAAATGTGAACGATATGTCGATATTTACGATATATCGCCCAGCCCTAGTTGAAGCCCTCACTCCTCTGATGTCTTTTCCTGGTAATTTACTAAAACAGTGTAAAAATGTTCACAAACAGCTTCACCAAAGAGGCTGGAGGTATTTTCCAGATCAGTTAAGGTGGAGTTCCACCTTAAATGGTGTAGAACTTGCAGGACTATCGGTGGTGCTGTTTTAAGGTGGAATTTCAGATTCGTGCTGCGAGATGAGAACACGGCAAACCTTCAATGTTTATTTCTGTAACAGTATCTGTTAAATCTTTTATATCAGTCAGATCCGGTGACGCACACAACTGTTTTATTTTATTTTTTTTAGGTTTTATTTTATATACTGTAATGTTTGGATGTTCTTAATGATCTGAAGTTGATCTTTATGGGTAGAACTGCATAATTATAGTTTAAATGGCCTTAAAATATCGTCAATGAACGCAATTTATCATCCCAACAGTAGTTATTAAAATAGCTCTGAGGCCACCAGATGGCGCTCTGAACACCCTGGTTAAAACTAAGTCTCGGAACTGGATCGGATTAAAATAGAAGGTACCTGATCCATTAAAAATTGCCTGGATGTTCTGTCTCACTGAGGACGTCTCAGAAGGTGGTACTGAAACCATTGTTCACTGTAACAGAGAGAAGATGGCTTTCTTCACCAGACCAAGGTTCAACATCCCACCTCTGCCGGCTGACGACGTGTGACCCTCCCGGACGCCATACTATCAGATATGAAGTATTTGTCTTTTCTATCCAGACTCATGAAGTTATTAGAACCCACATCAGTTACTACAGCACAAAGGATAAAATGAAAGATATTAATATGCAAGTTTCAGCAGAAAGTGTGTGTGCGCGTGTGACCGAGCGCGTGCGTGCGTGTGTGCGTGCGTGGTTTTACTAATGCACACGTACACTGACATTTTGTGTAATTATTGACACCTTGGCTGATCTCCCCGATTGTTGAAAACGGGGAGCAGCTGTTTTATAAGAGAGCAGATCTTTTTACTCCTGTTTAATGTACTTCTGAAATCTCATCGTTCGTGCTTATGTAAGGCTGGAAGACGGGAACAAAGTCAGTTTAGACAAATTCACTGTACTGTAACTTATTTTATAGTACTTTTCCTTGAAGGAAATAAAACTGCTTCCTGCTTTTTGATGTATTTTATAAAGCTTAAAACAAATAGCACTTACTGTAAGTGTTGGACGTACAGTAGAATGGAACTTTCGGCTGATTTTGTTTCTGTTACCTGATTCTTTAATGTTATTTACTTAAAATGTCACTTTTTGATCCACTTTTATTACAGTCATCATTGTCATTTTTGCTATTGTTATATTAAAATTATTAATATTAATTATTACTTGTACTTTTCAATATATAGATGACTATATGAAACACTGTTTTCAGTTTTTTTTAATGGCGTCTGTAGGAACATCTGCAGTGTTACCTCTTTTGTAAAGATAAAACCATTAAACTGTAAAAGTGCTGCTGTTTTGTGATTATTTGCAGTTTCATATTTGCTCAATTCATTTTCTGAGCGTCGGCAGCAGCTTATTGCTGTCTCAGACAGGAGAGGGCGCTGTCTTCACTCTGTGTGTGTTCCTTTCCAGACAGCTTCAGGGGGACAGTTCTTCTGACTGTCAGACAGATAAAGCAGTGACCTTGAGAACCAAAATAAATATTTAACTGTCCATGTGTGTTTAATAAGTCTAATAACGACGCTCACAGGTGGGCTTTAATCAATATTATATTTTGGAATCCTGTTTTTGTCCGAATCCGGTTTGGAATTTTTGAAGGCATGTGGTTTCCCTACTGTGGCCAATGAAGTACTATCATTTTGAGCTCCCACCTGGACCAGGATCTTCTCTCTGGAGCAATCGAGTATCAATGGATGACTTTTCTGGACAAACACATGTAAACACACCCATATCCACCAACAACCACCCTCTCATACACACCCGCCCATGTTATCTGATTGGTTGAGAATATACTGGGAACTGGAGGTGAAAATATGGCTTCAGTATGGTTTTAAATCAAAACTAATCTGACCGTGACTGTGTCTGTAATTGCACTGCAAGCAGAGAGCTGATTGGCTCTTTTTGTTGGAGGGTGGGACCATTCGTGAACTGACCCCCAATGCGAGACTGGGGAAGTGGACATGCCGATGGTGAAAGTCGCGTCTTTATTTCAGAGGGTCTTGAAATATAATCACATGGTCGTGGTTTAGGTTTCAGATCCCTCCCCACAAGTAGCTGGACCATTCACGGACAGGTCAACCTATAAATCTGACCGCGCATATATATATATGACATCACCGTGAATGTACTCCGGTTGAAAATCAGACCTGAAAAGCCGAGAAGACGGCGAGACGTTTGTTTAACACGTTTATTTTAAACTCAAATGCGGCAGCGAGTCCCACAAAGCCGCTGACCTGGAAGGACGTTATAACGTAAATTGGTGATGATTTTAAAGGCTGTATAAGCTCCGAGCGGACTGTCCGGTTATGTTTCAGTGTTGTTTCAGTGTTTTCTTCACAGCATTCCAGAAAGCTGCTTTTGTTTGGGTTTGTAACACATTGGTGGTGCCATTCCCACACCCACCTCCAAAACAGGAAAGCCGAGGCCGTGTCGAGGTTTACAGACCAGGCAGGAAAACTGCTGCTGTAATCGTTCGTGATCTTAAAAGCTGCTGAAGGGTGTAAACGCCGTCGCTGTGAATGTAAAACTTTCCATGGTAAAGTCTGGCTGCTTATCAACGAACACCACACATTAAAGTTAATTGTGAAATTGCACGGTGGGGTGGGGGTTCTCCCCGGAGAGGGTGGGGCACTAAACTGTGACCTGTTTAAATGTCAGATATCTGCACACTCAGGACTCACGGAAACAAACAGCACCGAGTTACAGCCGTTAAACTGGACCACCGGTCGAGTCTAGACGATGGGAGGCTCTCTCACAGACCAGTATCGGACCAGCAGGTTTATAATGGGTGAAATGGGGAGAGATGTACAGAAAACACATTTGTCCCAGCATGAGTTTGTTATTTTGACATATAAATAGAACGAGGTTTTACAAGCCCATTAAACACCCTGTAATTTTACCTGAAGCAGATTTTCCTATGAAGGTGGGCTTTCATTGGCTGGTTTGCAGCACCGTGACGGCCCACGGCCACACAGCACAACGTTTAACAGTGTAATGTGAACATTTAGTAATTATCCCCGAATCTTACTGGAAAGCATTCCTGTCTTCACTGGGTCGTCTCGACCATAGACATGCATCGTACATCAACATTGTCAACATATCGATCCAGGGAATGTCTCACAATCCTCATTGGGTTGTACAGGGAAAGACGTCCATGTCCAGCTCACCAACGGTACAGTTTGACACACGTCTCGGTGAATTCTCTTTCCCAACTAAGACCGAATAACATTACGAGAGCTAACGGTAAGTAGATGGTCGTCAGATGGCCGTTAGACTATAACCTACCACCTGGCTCTCCTTGGACCGTCACACAGATACCTGCAGCAGCACTGTCTCCAGGTGACCCTTTGGCATCCCATTAACCGTTAGCGTTTGTAGACTGGTTTTCATACTCTGCGAAGGCTTGACTGGGGGACGGTTACAGGCCTGTTTTAGAGCTTGCTGTGCGTTTTGCTCTGAGAAAGAAGACACAGCTGTTCCTGAGGTTCAGTTTGTTACCTTCACATATCAAACTATGCCAAGGACAATTTTCCGTTCTCGAGGGCCTGTAGAGCCCGGCTGTGCTGCGGGGGGGGGTACCTGTGCTTCAGCCCTTCTCGCCTACAGTGAATGATGTTTTGCTTCACACGCTGTGCCGAGGCGTCCAAAGATTAACAGCAAAGTCAGCGCAAGCTGATCTATGGAGTCATTGATCTTTTGCTTTTCCCAACCAACCCCTCACCACCGTTTCTGCTGTCTCTCGCTCAACTGGAAGGAGGCTCTAGTTCCAGGATCAACCTGAAGATAAACTACCAGTTTGACCAAGCTTCCCCATGCTGGTCTACCACCCTGAGCAGTCTGATCAACACCATCTGAAGCCAACTACCAGTGAAAGTTCTTCCTGAGCTGGATTTTTCAGCAGGGTTATCGCTTCAGCCTGTGTCAGGCGCTCAGTATCTAGGTTTGACCACAGCTATTACAACGGCTGGCCAAAATGAAAGGAATGCGTTTTCTCTTTGTCAGCAAAGCACAGTTTCGCTCCCCCTCTGCGTTAATCTTGGCCTGGACTTCTAAGCCTTAAATGCTGATCAGTTTAAACCACGGTGTTCTTGGTCTGATCCTGGAATCCAGGCCACGAAGGTTATTTCTCTGCTGACAGGAATGTGGTTTTCTTTCACAGGAATCCTAACGTTCATTTGTTTATTAGTAAATATTAGTCACCTATAAGCTTTACCATTTGTGAACCCTGAGTCCTGTTTCAGAGGCAAGCCTTCAGCTTCTACTGGACGAAAAGTGACCTCCTCTTCCTCCATCTCCTGCTCCCTTAAACAAGTTCAGCCGTGTAACTCCTCTGCTGCGTTCTCTTTATTGGCTTCCTGCAGCTGAACATCAGATTCAGAACCTGATGCCTACAAAGCCACAACTGGACCAGCCCACCATACTTGATGGAAAGGGTCAAAACCCGATCTGTACCAAGAGCCCTTTGAGCATCAGATACAGCTCAGCTTGACCCACCGTCCCTCAAGATGCAGAAGGACAATCATCCAGATGCTTCTCTCTCATAGAACCAAAGTGGGGGAATGAACAGCTTCAGTCACATGACTGAAGACCATCTCTTTTAAAGGTTTATAATTATACTGAATCTTGTTGGTATCGAGGTCCAACCTGTCATTTGTGTTTGGCAGCATCTAAGCTTGAGGAACCTTTGGATTTGAAGATCGGCAGATTACAGTGACCAGCAAAGCACCTGTCAAATGCCTTAAATGTAAATGTGAACACTCTGGTTCTTCATTCATTAAATACACACACATTAAATAAATCTTGTGGTTCTGTTCTTGGGCTGAACTTATAGGACAGATCTGGTCACGTGGGCAGTTGTTCTAAATGTTCTTGTAAATGATGTTCTGGACAGTGGAACATCTGATTTCTAATTGTTCTGAGATCTTTTTAAATCCATTCTCAGACTCATCTGCATCTACAACCTTCTTTCTGAAGACCTCAGAGAGCTCTTTGGATCTGACCATGATGATCCCACTCACTTCAAGAATCAAGAGCAAACCAAACTAATGTCTGAGGTTTAAATAAGAACCTCCTCCAAAGTCCAAATATAAGAAAATGACATTTCTATTAATTATGTTTATTAATGATGTTTAAAGACGTTTCTTCAGTTGTGTGTGTTTAGTTGGCTGATCAACAACATTTAACGACATTTAAGTCCCAGCTCGATTCTTCTGGAGTTTGCTGCTGAGGTTGATAACCTGCACAGGTGTGGTTTGATTATGAATCATTTTCTGTGTGGGTTAAAGTTCCACTGTCATCTCATCTTCAACTTTCAGAGAACTGAGCCTCCCCCCACCTGTCTCTACCATAACCCATCCAGGAAGCCTCCATACATCTGGAGAATGGCCACCTTCTCTTCCCACACAAACATCTCCTTGCCAGAAAACTCACCTCCCAGGAAATAGCTCCTCGGTATCACAACAATCATCAAAATAAACGCACGGATCTGATTTAATTTATCTTCCAAGGTCAGGCTGGAGTCATCTGGAAGTGATCGCAGGCCTGGTGGGCCATCCAGATCAGGCATGAGGCAGGAGGAGTGGGGGGAGAGACAGAGTTCAGTCATCTGGGAGGAGAGTTCTAGATAGCTGTGTCTCAGATGTTGAATGGCCGCCTGGAATGTGAGTATTAGTGTAATTTTACCTGTCTTTAAACAAACGCGGTCCGTCCTTTACAGATTAGAAAGGAATGTTCACACTGGTAAGAATCTGACTGATGAAACGGACTCAGATTTTGAGTTTAAGTTGAAGGTAGAGTTGGATTTTGAGTTATATTTTGTAGAATTAATTTCGGTAATTTAACATTTTGAACTCTAGGCCAATTTTGTGTGATATTTTTGTAGTTTGATAAACGTCTTGCTCCAAATAAAGTAAAAAACAACCTGAATGTCCTTTAACATTTTTATTATTTATGTGTGTATCAGTATTATGCCTTTTTAGGACTTTTATTATGGAATTTGAACACAGTGTGAGCAAAGAAAGGGAGCAAACAGCCCCTTCCTTCCCATTTTCCTCTGTAACCCAATATCTGGGTCAGAGATGTCATTAGCTCCTCCCCCTCTCTCTGATCAGTCCGAGTCTTTATGCAGGTTAGTCATAATGTTACGGCTCTCAGTGTATTTAGAGGTTATTTGGAACATCTTAGGTATTCCAAACATCTGCTTGGCCTCTCCTAGAAACCTCCGCTGGTAATTCCGAGCAAGGATCAGATTTGAACCAATGTTTTCCCAAATCCTGCCCTGATCACACAGCATCAGCTTCGGTCACCAGTGCCTCCAGCTCTAACTTCTGTTGTTTCCTTGTGTTGGCTTTGGGAACTATGCATCTGGGTCAAAGGCCAGATTGTGGCAAGAACAAAAAACAGATTCCCTTCTCAGAAATCCCATGGAATTCTGTCTCAAGAGTTTTGTGGTGGAGCTACTGAAGCTACTGAGTGTGCAGAGAGCGTGTTTGTGTGCTGGGGGACGAATAGATACTCTCTGTGAAGGACGTCGAAATGCTCTCCTCTTTCACTCGAGAACCACAGACGGAAGCTGACGGTAGTGTTCGCTGTCACGCTGGGAAGTTTAGTTCAAATTCCGACGACGTGGGAGCTGAAAGCTAGAATGTTCTCCTTTCTCAGAAGCTCTCCCTCCTCTACTCTCTGGGAGAGCGAGTGTTTTCATTTAGTTGCACGCTCTTGTTGCCGGTAGCACATTTATGGGCCTCTGAGAGCAACATTAGTGAAGATAAGTGACTTCCCTTTCCAGCCTCACAGATGAAGCACTCTCCTATTTATCTCCACACTCTCAAGGGTGCATTAATACCCTGCCTGTCAAAAGTTTGAGAACACTTTAAAAATGTCCAGGACATGTTCCATTTCCATTTTTGTTGTTCCATTTTCCAATTGGGCACAAAAGGAAAGCATTCCTCAAAGTTTCCAGGTTCAAACCCAGGCTCTTGGGCAAAACAAATATGAGCCAGACGTCTCTGCATGGAGGTGTAGAGGTTCCTAATGGTGTCCTGTGATGATCCATCCCATGCAGCTTGAATGTTCTCACTCAGTTCTGCAGATGGTGTGGTAGGGGTGGAGTGTTGATAGAGCGTCCAATAGCGTCCACACATTTTCAATCAGGGACAGGTCTGGAGATGAGACCGACCACGGCGTAGTATCTGTCTTCAAGACGAGATCTTGAGATGGCATCATGATGTGGACGAGCGTCGTCCTGACCATGTTACCTCTTCGGTGGGACTCGTCACTGAAGATGACCCACTGCATTAGAATCAGTTGATTATTTCTAGGTGCAACTATTTTTCTGACAACCAATGAACAATGGCTTGTTTATTTCCACGTATGGCCGTAAAGCAGTGTAAGATCAGGTTTTTTGAAGAACAAAAGAGCAGCAGTTTTTTTTTTTTGTCTGCATACGTCGTTATCCTTCTTTCACCCTGATCTTCAATGGTCAGGACCCCACAGGACCTCCACTCGTACCAGTGCAACACCCTAACACACCATGTCAGTGTGACTGCAGTGCTGAGAATGACCCTCACCCACATAATATCTGCTCTGTGGTGGTCCTGTGGGGTCCTGATCATTGAAGATCAGGGTGAAAGGAGGAGAATAAAGTCTGCAGAGAAACATTCAGTCATGGTGACTGAGGTTTACTAAAATGTCTACAAACTGAGATGCTCGTAATGTTATGGCTGATGTATGTTGGCACAACACAGACCTTCTACATAGAAGAGCGAGTCATATATCATACATTAGTGGAGAAGTAGGTCACACAGACAAGCTGCTGACAAACAAGTTCAGTCCTGTCAGCTCTCCAAAACGGTCATCCCATAATTCCCAGCCCATTTTCTTTTTATTTGTACTGAAATTCAGGTCAAGAATGTGACACACATGCTCAGAGATGATCTGGGTCTTTGATCTGAGCTGGGCGTCTGATGAGCAAATGCTGAGAGCCTGGGCACTGCAGCCTGCGGCATGTGTCCACCATGGGCAACACACTGTGGTCAGTGTGGCACTGGACTGGTCATTAGCTCTACAGGCACAAAGCTCACTTGTCCCTGGCTAATTGAATGTAAACAGTGCTGAACAGAGGCCGTTCACACTGGACTTCGTGGACAACCTGTGGGTGCTCTGAAGAGGATTTTGTGTCCTTGTTTTGGTGAATATTTAAATTATATATTTTCATTCTTTGCATGTTCAGTCATTTATATATATATATCCATAGCAACCTTATTTTTACATACTCTATTTTTTCAATAGAACAATTGTCACCCTGCTTGTTTAAGGTGGTAGTAACCTCAGACTCCTGCAGGTGGTGCTGTACGAGGGTGATCAGTCTATAAATACCTGTGGGGTGTGTGAGACGGGAATCATAGATGTAAGGAATGAGCTGAATTTGCAGGTGTATGGAAGCATATGCTCATACAGGTCTACCAGTGCTGTGTCAGGTGGGGCTTCATATTAGGAGCCCTTTTCCTGGAGAAGTCCGTGAACGTTGGCGGTTCTTTGTGCACTGAAACCAGCCTCAGTCCACTCCTTCTGAAGCTCTTCCAAGTTCTTGAATCCACTTTTCTTGACAACCCTCAAAAGGCTGTTGTTCCCTGTTCCTTGTGCACCTTTTCCCACCATATTTTCCCCTTCCAGTCAACTTTCTCGGTGGGTAGGTTTTACATCAACAGACCTGCGAACGATGCAAGTCTCACGCTCGGCCGTGTGACATAAGCAAGGACGGGTCTTTTGGCTGTACCTCACTGACTGTATAAGATCATCCTACTGAGTGTGCTTTCCACTGTGACTCGTGCTCTTGTGTTGGTAGCATCCTTTGCAAGTGAAGCATTCGTTGGAGAAGAGTTCAATTTCAGCAATTCCAAAAGTTGGAAGAGGACTCACATCGTAGGAATCTGGGAAGCAGGATGTTTTTTTTTATGGATTTGACGTGAACAGAATGACTTCACCAAAGACGGCTGAAGGGAGCTATTCCGTCTAACTTTAGGAAACACCCGTACACACACTGTCTAATGCAGAACAGATCTGTAGATGTGCATTTTGCTGTTCTCCATGAAAGGTTCCTATACAAGCCCCAGTGGACCTTTCTCTTCATGTCTCAATCTAATTACATCATTGTGTGGGAACTGTGTGGCCTATCCTTGCCCCTTTGTTCTCCTCCTCCTCCGTCCCACTGAGCTGGGCATCCCAAGAGGCAATCACTCCACTCTGGCAACCCACGCCAACACAGCCAGCCTCTATCAGATTGCCTCGAGTCACTGCTCATTTGTTTACTGAGCTGTGAACCTGGTAGTCTTCACACATTCCCCAACTCACACACATGTTCACACAAACACATCTCGGATTCACCTGCATTATATTAAATTAAATAGACGTACGATAATCAGCCCTACATTTATGACCACCTCTGTCTCTCCTCTCACTGTCCATCCTATCAGCTCCTCTGATCACACAGGAGAACGTTGTGGTTCTATAATTCCAGACTGTAGTTCATCTGTTTCTCTACAGACTTTATTCTCCTCCTTTCACCCTGATCTTCAATGATCAGGACCCCACAGGACCACCACAGAGCAGATATGATGTGGGTGGTGGGTCATTCTCAGCACTGCAGTCACACTGACATGTAATGGATCAGACACAGCAGTGCTGCTGGAGTGTTTAAACCCCTCAGTGTCACTGCTGGACTCAGAACAGTCCACCAACCAGAAATGTCCCGCCAACAGCGTCCTGTGGGCAGCGTCTTGTGATCACTGATGAAGGACTAGAGGACGACCAACACAAACTGTGCAGAAACAGATGAGCTTCTGTCTCTGACTTTACATCTACAAGGTGGAGACACTCGGTAGGAGTGTCTGGTAGAGTGGACAGTGAGTGGACACAGTGTTTAAACACTCCAGCAGCACTATAAAGTGGAGATGATAAAATGGAAACATATTATGGTTGATCAGTGTAAACAACGTTCATTTTCAGACCTCTATCAGCTTCGTTTTAATATCTCTTTCGAAACTCTTCATATGAAGCCGAGGTTTCACAGTTATCATCGTGATCCTGACGGTAATGAAATCATATTTCAAGTGGCTTCATGAAAGTATGTTTGGATGGTTACAGAAATGAGATTCATGCAATCAAGGCTCAAAACAAAGCATCTGCCAAACCCTGCACACACACACACACACACACACACACACACACACACAGACACACAAGAATGAATGATACACTGCAGTCATTATGGTCAGGACTAGGACATTTCAGGAAGGGACTCAGACTTTGAGGTCAAGCCATTTTAAGGGAGAGGCTCGTACAGATATGCTGGTATCTAAGCAGACGTCGACTCTACTTTGTGGAGACACTGTTCTTGCGTTATTTACGATGGGGACATTCAACACTATCATTGTCACATGCGATCCTGTGAATTTTGCCAGTGCTGTACTATACATTGATCATCCATAACATTATGACCTTGTTTCTACACCCATCACACAGGAGCTCTTTATGGTTCTATAATTCCAGACTGTAGTTCATCTGTTTCTCTGCAGACTTTATTCTCCTCCTTTCACCCTGATCTTCAATGATCAGGACCCCACAGGACCACCACAGAGCAGATATGATGTGGGTGGTGGGTCATTCTCAGCACTGCAGTCACACTGACATGGTGGTGGTGTGTTAGTGTGTGTTGCTGGTACGAGTGGATCAGACACAGCAGTGCTGCTGGAGTGTTTAAACACTGTGTCCACTCACTGGCCACTCTATCAGACACTCCTACCGAGTGTCTCCACCTTGTAGATGTAAAGTCAGAGACAGAAGCTCATCTGTTTCTGCACAGTTTGTGTTGGTCGTCCTCTAGTCCTTCATCAGTGCTCACAGGACTCAGGTTTCTATGATGGAATGACTGGAAAGAAAGGTCTGGTGTAAGTAAACACTCACAAACACACTCCACCTCCATAATCCACCGCGCCTTTAAAAACAGTCCCAACACTCTCTGCACTGACTGAACACATGACATCAATAAAGACCACTGGTAGGGTTAATGAGCAGCAGGCCTCAGCCCTGTCTTACGTCTTCTGCTTGGTACCATTAGGGTAGAAAACTGCAGCAGCTGCGTTGTGTAACTGTGTAACACTGTATTTCATAAGGCTGTTTATAGGAGTTCTGACACGAGGAGGCTTCTGCGGAAGAGAGGAGACCCAGCTGCATAAACATGTCCATCTGTGTGGGAGTGGACGGGCCTGATAAAGGGGGAGCACTGGTCTTTTTGAGTTTGGGGCAGGGATCGCTGGGTATGAGATTAATCTTAGAGGATCAGTATGATGGAGGAAATGCAAATACAGCTGCTCTGCCAATTACAGTTCGGGAACCCCTGGTTCCTGTGAACCGTTAAGCGAGTTGAAGATGAAATGATCTCCAGGAGGCATAAAGTTCAAGACGAAACGCACTTTTCAACATTTTAAGCGACTACAGTGTTTTGTTTTGGGTTCGTTTCATTTTAGAGAGGATAAAAGGGAAATTAAAATGTGCAAAAGTTTATGAACCCTAGAAGATTTGAGCTCAGATAACTTTGAGGTCTCAGACCTTAATTAACCTCCCAGGGTTGTGGTTCACGATCATCGTTAGGAAAGACTGGATGATGCAAACTTTATAAAAACCCAGACCCATCTAACCTTGTTCCAAAACAGAAGCTGTGGGTTCTTCTAAGCAGCTGCCTAGCTGAAAATGTTTTCATTCTCCTGAGGGGGTTACCCCTAGACCCCCCTAGTCAAAGCTTTACCCCCCTTTCCATAAATCTCTATAAACCTGCTCAGGGGGATTTATTTAAATATAAAAATACGTTTGTAAATTTAACTCCAAATAGTTTAAATTGTTCTGATTTTAGTTGAATTGAGTCCTGAAATTTGAGATTGAGTTGGGCCTTAGATTTGAAGTATTAAGTGATATTACTGTAGAAGAGGACATCTGGCTGGGACAGACTGGTCCACATGGCAGCTTCAGTCGGCTTAGCACACTAACACATGCAAAGAGCATAATCCTGTGGAAATATGATGTACGGAAGGCCAGATAAAGAGGTGTCAGCCAGGCCAGACGCCTGTCCAGCCACTTGGGTTCCATTTAAAATGTCAGATCAGTGTTAGGTGGACACTGTGTTCCAGTTTGTAGGTCAGATGCAGTGTGTAGTCTGCGAGGCTGATTGAATATAACAGCTTCACAGCCTAAAATAACTCATCCGAAATGGGGGCATTTTAAACAAACCAACAAGCATGGCCCGACACTGCTGTTTACAGTGGTAATGATGGTTCTGCAGTCGTTTGCAGGGCTGGTCAGGGTTCTCCGGTGCGGAACAATCAAAGCCTTTGATAACACTGGTGTTATGTCTGGATATTCCCAAGCTTTGTTTTTTTAAAGAATGTTAGATATGACTCCAAAAGCTTCCTGTCTGGAGCCGTGAGAGGAGCAGCTGAATGGCTGATGTTGTGGAGCATTCAGGGTTCTCTTGGATGTTTTCATCAAAAACAAACTCGTACAAAGACGTTACGTAAGAAATATCTGTAATCACATCGGACGTGTTTACAGCTGACCATCATTCTGATACTTAAACCCATGGATCAGAAACACCAGACCTTCACATCCAGTGTTGCTGAAGTTCTCGTCTGCAGTGTAAACGTGGTTCTTTACCTTCGTTCTGGACCTAAGTTCAGAGCTTCAGCTATTCATTTAATCGAAACAGATCTGCCACCACCATTTCCTACAATTCTTTGGAGAGTACAGGATGGAGGGATTAAGGGGGGCCGCATTAGGAACAGCTCTTTTCTTTCACTAACAGCTCTGTTCTTGTGATAGTGGTCAGGTGCTGGTGAACAGAGGGATTTAATGAAGGCCACTAGAAGAAAACAGAAACGGAAATATCTTTTCATTCTCCCTTGGCCTTTACTTCCCTCTCAGGAAGGCTAAAACAACTGGCCTGTCACTCACTGCTCTTAAAGAACGCCTGCGGCAGCCAAACGTCCCCAAAGCTGGAGTGGACAGAATGTGAGTTGCCTGCTAATCTCAGCAACCGCCGACCCATTGGGCCAGAGTGTGGGAAAGACGGGACTGGTGCCGTGAGGTCACTACAGGCTGGTCAGAATGGCTGCATTCACAGGAGATTTAGAGTTTGTGTGTGTATCGTAGAGATGGGCAATATGCCGATATTCTACTCATTTCACAACCAATTAGACCACGTTTTACAGAACATAGGCTTCATCATGAAGGTGATCAGGATCAATAACTGATGATAACTGTATCTGATCTGATCAATATTTATTGATCTACTCATACAGAAGTGGTGTCTCTCAGTACGGCATCGGGTTTAACGCAACACGCCAGACGTCTCTGCATGGAGGTGTAGAGGTTCCTAATGGTGTCCTGTGATGATCCATCTCAGGCAGCTTGAATGTTCTCACTCAGTTCTGCAGATGGTGTGGTAGGGGTGGAGTGTTGATAGAGCGTCCAATAGCGTCCCACACATTTTCAATCAGGGACAGGTCTGGAGATGAGACCGACCACGGCGTACTATCTGTGTCTTCAAGACGAGATCTTGAGACAGCAGCAGTATGTGGACGAGCGTCGTCCTGATGGAATAGAGTGTGTGCTCAGAAAAGTTAGAACCACTACAGTGTCTAAAGTTGAGAAGACAGAATTGGCATTACTTCATAAACTACTGATTGTTTAAGTTCTTTTTGGTAAACATCCCAATTGATTAAAAGCATCAGTGGAACCCAGTCCCTGCTAGGTAGAACCCTTTAAACTATTCTTTGAAGATCCATGCACATGAGGTTTTCCATATTTATACAAGCGTTTAAGTGTGTGTAGAACCCGTACACACATAAAGAAGTAAAACAGAGCTTCCCACACTGAGGCTCATTTATCTTCACCATATGGATGGATTACTTGAGTGGAAAGTCATCAACTGAAAGGAAAAATCTTTCTTTGGCTTTGGCATCAGAACGGCTCGAACCTGCCAATACAGTTTCATGAAGCACAAGGACATAAAACAGCCTAAGAATATTCCAAATACACAGAACCATTTACACACATCTGAGCAGCCAAAAGAAAAGGCACAAATGTTCTAGACCAGCCATGATTCAATCAGTGGAACGGAGCAGGAGGATGGATTAAAACTCTTACCGGAGCGTTAAAACGGGCTTCGCGCTGCTTAAACACACTGTATGGACAAAAGGATTCCGTGTTAAAATGGTTTCTCATGCTTTTATTGGAGAACCCTCTCTACAGTGCAGAGAACACTGCATCCAGTGCTTCACAGCTTGGTGCTGGAGGCATTTTACACCTGCAGCTGTGTGTGCATTTGCACATCTGTGTCAACAATGTGTGCAACTTAAATATCTGAATGCATTCATTAGAAGGGGTGTCCACAAACATCTGGACAGATAGTGAAGATACATGGGTCGTTTGGGTCATGTACCAAGCAAAAGTCTCTCATTTTGAAGCCATTAGCCGCATCAGTGTCCTGCTGTTGGACGAGAGTGCTGAGTGGGCCGTGAGAAAGCCGTTAAACAGGGTTATTGCAGCAACAGCCTGACGGTCAGCTTTAAACCCTGCATATACGCTGACCCACAGAACACTGAGCAAACCCAGGAACAGGACCGTGCACCTCTTTCCTTACGTCTGTAAGGACCCTGCTGAAGAATCCAGCTCAAGACCAGCTGGTCTTTGATAAAGGTGGGCAAAAGCTGGACTTCCAAAAAAAATAAAACATACCTCGTACTGGTAAGTCAAGTGGTCAACCAGCTCCTGACCATCATAACGTATGTTGCTTTTGATTTTGGTTATGAGTGAACGTGCTTGTAATGCTGATCAACCAACTAACCAGCTTAAGCTGGTTGCCCAGCACAGGGTAAACTGGTCTGACCATGCTGGTTGACCAGCATTACCAACATGTTCAAACGTGACCAAAATCAAAAGCAACCTTCACTATGATGGTCAGGAGCTGCTTGACCAGTTGGCTTACCAGTATGGGGTACGTTGTCATTCGTGACTCTCTGCTACCTCTGGAACCTATTCAGATGGTTTCTGAAGGCCTTAGCTGTGCTGGTGAAGCAGCTGTCATATTAGTGGACCAGCGTCCAGAAGTCTGGTTTGACACTGTCTTGCTTTTGCAATTGTTCAATAAATGGTTGAACAACTGAGGACGTGTCTGTGAATTATTCCTCCATCTGCACCTGCATCACCAGTAAGGTCAAATTGGTCATGCTGGTCAAGCAGCTTGGTCATGTTGGACATCAAACTCCAACATATTATACTGGTCAGCAGTCAGGGGGGTAAACCAGATAAACCAGTTTGAGCTTTTCCACTGTCGGTCTTTCTGACTATATCTCTCTGTCTCTCTATCTACCTTTCTCTCTCTCTCTGTCCCCCTCTCTCCCCATCTCTTTCACTTCATGTCATCATCCATCTCTCCCCCTCTCTGCTACCCCTGGGACACACACACACACACACACACACACACACACACACACACACACACACACACACACACACACACACACAGTAGTCATGGAAACCTTTCCTAGAAGTGGAGGCATTATTAGCTCTCAGAGTGGGTGTCTAGTGGGAACATTACTCTCTTATGTTTGTCCTTATACACCAGACACCGGGGACACATTACAGAGCGCAAACACAATTTCACAGCTTCTCTGACACTCGTGCACAGAAATCAAATCACCAGGATAATAAAGACTATGAGGAACCCACGCAGACCAGGTATCACGATTTATTACGCAACACAGTGAATTTTAAATACTGACTGTGGCTTCGTTTGGCTCCTCAGTTACATAAAAAGTGCAGATCTCTTGGCAGAAGTTAAACAGGCAGAACAGAACCACATCCAGGGACACAGGGTGCACAGCTAGAGCACAGAATTACAGAAATACTTTCAGCATAAATGATTTACAGCTCTGCACTGAGGCCATGAACAAGTGCATTCCTCCTAATAATGCTTCTTAATTACAGAACATCAAATATACAAAGCCATACATTCCCATCACGGCTGAATCTGCAGATGTGTTTAGTCTCTAAGCTTCGGAATCAAGACCTTGCACTTACTATTGCTCTGCATGGTCTTCTAGATGTGCCCTCAGATCATCACAGTTACAGTATTCATCGCAAGAATGTGATACAGTCATGTAATGAACAACACTCACTTTAACTATAGTGAGAGACTCTGTCCTAGTATCTGTTTCTCCTCCTTCATCTGAAATAATGTCAGTGAGATGTTTCTAGAACCGTCTACCGTCTCTGACATCGACTGGAAGAACGACGTTCCCCAATTCTTTCAGCTCTGTGATGTTTCAGCGTCAGTCTTTGTACAGACGTTCTCACATTCTCCTCAAGCTCAACTTTGTCATTAGCTGTGGCAAGAGCTACCTGTAGGTCTGTGATGAACATTTTAGGATCTTCTTTTCTCATCTTGAGGTTTTGCTCTTGGGCTGAATGTAGGATGGTCTGATCTGATCTTCTCCACTTTGTAAATGATGTTCCGGACAGTGGAACGGCTGATTTCTGATTGTTCTGAGATCTTTTTAAATCCCTTCTCAGACTCATCTGCATCTACAAACTTATTTCTGAAGATCTCAGAGAGCTCTTTGGATCTGACCATGGTGATCTCACTCACTTCAACAATCAAGAGCAAACCAAACTAATGTCTGAGGTTTAAATAAGACAAGTCCTCTCTAATGATGGTCTGATCATTTGCACCTGATAATAAATGTGGGCGTGTCCTAACCTTTTCCTCACTAGAAAATTGCATTTCTTTTAATTATGTTTATTAATGACGTTTAAAGTCGTTTCTTCAGTTGTACGTGTTTAGTTGTATCACCTCCATCTCTCAGTGTAGTTACAGTGAAGATCAAACGTCCAGATGTTTAGATATGTTAAAGACATGACTGTATGCACATATCACATTGCAGTTATATATTCATTAACCATGAGACTCTGATTGTACGGCCAACTGTGATGATCGTCCTGACGGGTCACTTGCACTAAAGAAAGATAAAGGCCTTAATAAACAACCGATTGGGAAGAAAATAGCACTAACGCTAACATATCATTGTCTTTTTTATTTTGCATATTCCAACCTCTAACCTGAGGGTCCCAGCACAGGTCAGCCACACTGTAGCCCCCTATGCTGTTAAAGTAATTCATTAATATCCATAATTTTATTCATTTTATTCTGCAAATGTGATATGAACTGGAAACCACTAGTCAACGCTGCATGGACTGTGCTATGTCTATATAATCTTAAACATGAGCACAAGTAGAAAAATAATATTATGATCTCTTGAATTGTTATAGCTAAAAACTTTGGTCCTCTGTCCTCTGAAATCTGTCACCCTTTAAAGCCTGAAACTAAAATATCTGATGTTAAAACAGTTTGAAACTAGTTTATCTGATATTCTGACCAATTAAAACTATTTTATGACTTTTATTTTGTAATATATTTGATACATCTGTCATTTATTTTATTATTTTAAACAAAATAAAATCTTTATTCTCCTCCTTTCACCCTGATCTTCAGTGATCAGGACCCCACAGGACCACCACAGAGCAGATATGATGTGGGTGGTGGGTCATTCTCAGCACTGCAGTCACACTGACATGGTGGTGGTGTGTTAGTGTGTGTTGCTGGTACGAGTGGATCAGACACAGCAGTGCTGCTGGAGTGTTTAAACACTGTGTCCACTCACTGTCCACTCTATTAGACACTCCTACCGAGTGTCTCCACCTTGTAGATGTGAAGTCAGAGACAGAAGCTCATCTGTTTCTGCACAGTTTGTGTTGGTCGTCCTCTAGTCCTTCATCAGTGCTCACAGGACGCTGCCCACAGGACGCTGTCGGCTGGACGTTTCTGGTCGGTGGACTGTTCTCGGTCCAGCAGTGACACTGAGGGGTTTAAACACTCCAGCAGCACTGCTGCGTCTGATCCACTCGTACCAGCAACACACACTAACACACCACCACCACGTCAGTGTGACTGCAGTGCTGAGAATGAACCACCACCCACAGAATATCTGCTCTGTGGTGGTCCTGTGGGGTCCTGATCATTGAAGATCAGGGTGAAAGGAGGAGAATAAAGTCTGCAGAGAAACAGATGAACTACAGTCTGGATTTATAGAACCACAACGTGAACGTGCTGCTGGATGGTTGACGGGTGTATATTATGGTTACTGACTTTAAAGGGTTAATATTCCAGACTTCCAGACTTTAGAATCCATCCTTTTCTTCTGGTCTGAACTAGAACACATTTAAAATTAAATGTCAGCTTTTATATTTATAATGTGTTTCCTTCTAGTTCAATCTTACAAGATTACAGAAAAAAATAATAATTAACACTTTTATATTTTATACAAACAGGAAAAAATACAGTCCATCAGTCCAGTAAGAAACAGATTGAATTACGGATTAGATTCCACAAGCACAGATCTGAAATACTGTCTAAGACTAACACCGGCACACTTGACTGTAGCTGTTAAGTTAAAGGTGTGTTTTGTAAGCACTGGACAGCTGTTTGACATCGTAAGCCGCTGCTGTAATCGACAGGTTCCCAACCGTGGTCTTAGAGGACCCGCTGTCACACACAGGTTCATCTGGTCAACACTGGCTCATTAAAGTATAGTTCCATAGTTTTTTTGATTGTTAGGCACACTGCAGCTAATAAACAGCTTTTACAGTGTTTAGGGTGGTAGTAACTTGGGGCGAATACCTGCAGGGTGTGCAGCAGGATTCATAGATTGAGAAGAGGTGGTATAGAGCAGTGAATGTCACATTGGATGGAAAATGGTCACAAAGCAGATGTTAATGATTGGCTGAAAGGTCCTGCAGAGTGCAGATCCAATGCTCCTGATGTGTCTTCAGATGGTTATGGCTCAGTGCTTCTCAACCCTGGTCCTGGAGGCACCCCTACCCTGCATATATTAGAGCCTTCCATGCTCCCAACACACCTGATTTAACTAATCAGCTCATTCACAAGCCCCTCAGGGTTGCATGGGGTGTGACGTTTTACAGCAAAAGCATGCAGGGCAGGGGTGCCTCAAGGTCCAGGATTGGTAAACTAGATGTGTTCCAAAGCCTAGGTTGAAGCCGGTGAAGGGGAGGTCCTCAGTAGGACTGTCTTATGAAGACTCATTCTTAGTAACTGATTTGTGCCAAAAATGGATCAATCTAGAACAGTTTAACAAGGCTGCGTGGGACGGAACCAGAAAGATCCAAACTCTTGAATTTGAGAAACTTGTGAGGGAACTCAAATCCAGTTCTTTAAGTTCTCGAACATCTAACACTTTAACTGCATTTTCTGCCATTCTTGTGTTCTTCCCTTCCTGTGATAGGTGCGCGGAGAACGGTGAGTTTCCAAAGGACACATCGGTTGCATCCTTCAAATCTCTCCAAATGTAGGCTGCGTTTCTCGGCTGGAGGATCCTTCACACAGGAAGTTGCACAGATGCAGTGGCTGAGAAATGACGTCGGTCTAGACATTGGAATTCGAGCTAAAGCTGAAGGGTGAGATATACACAGGACCAGGCCTGAGCAACCCCACTGTTTACTGAGCAGGACAGGGGGTCCGCCAAGATGAAGGTTGAGAACCATGTCCATTCAGCAGTCACTTGAGGGTTCTGTGAGGCTTTGTGAACCATCACTCGCTCACACTGTAAAAGAGATGCACTGAACGGACGGGATGTAATATTTTATTACCACACTAATAAACTATATTACATCAACACTTCTGAAAAATAACTGTGTTGATGTTCTGTATTTCATTAATGTGGGAATGATGCCCATATTTGAATCCAGAGCTCCGAGGACAGATCTGTCCAGAGAGGACTAATCCAGTACGGTCAACACTTTGGGCTGCATTGAGTCCTCACAAAAAGGTCACGTCATCCTGCGACTGCACCCAGCGCCAGTGTGCGTCATACTCCAAGTGCACTTTGCCATTCATTTTGCAGCTCTCCGGCTCCACTTTTCCGTTTTTGTATCCTTTGCCTTTAGGACTTAAGTTCTTCCCCAAAGTCTCAGCCAGACGAGCCTTGGGGGAGTCCGTCTCAGAAGCTGGCTTCACCACACTGTCCCGGTCTCCATTATTACTTTTTTTGGCTGTGAGATTACAGTCATGGCCGACCACAGGAGAAGGTCTCCCTGCTTCAGGGGTCTTTTTGACCTGTCCTTTTGGAGAACCTTCTTTAGGGGCATCTGGTTTCACCTTCAGATTTTTTGCCTGTGAAGATTCCGTGCCAAGTTGGGTGGAGCAGACTACAGACTCTGCCCCACTGGAGGGGCAGTACTCGTCCAGGTCATCTGCCAATGTGTCCAGATAGCTGCCGATAGAGATGTTGTCCAGCTTGTCATGGGGGTCCTGTAGGCTGCTCCAGCTGCCCCTCCATGAAGCGTCTGGCCCCTCTCCAAGGCTGTATTGGCTGCTGGTCAGGCTGCTGCAATGACTGGTCAGTGGACCACGCTCCTCTAACAGCCACTTCACTGCCTCAATGCCCTCGTGCAACGCCAGCAGTTGCTGCAGAATCCGCACGTCCACTGCCCGCAGGTGAGCCTGAGCACAGAAACAAAGAGAAAATTTAAATTAAACATTATGACCATCTTCATTTCTACTCTCTCTGTCCATCCTATCAGCTCCTCTGACCACACAGGAGCTCTTTGTGGTTCCATAATTCCAGACTGTAGTTCATCTGTTTCTTTGCAGACTTTATTCTCCTCCTTTCACCCTGATCTTCAATGATCAGGACCCCACAGGACCACCACAGAGCAGATATTCTGTGGGTGGTGGGTCATTCTCAGCACTGCAGTCACACTGACATGGTGGTGGTGTGTTAGTGTGTGTTGCTGGTACGAGTGGATCAGACCCAGCAGTGCTGCTGGTGAATCCTGGTGGTAAGGTCAGCTGATCAAATGGACAGTTTGGGTAGAAACGAAATGAAGAATCGACTTCATGTGAAAAACGAAGTGAAAAAGAAGAGCAAATGGAATGTTCAGCTCTCAATCAGTTCTAACAAGCCTGGTTGGTCGTGTGTGTGTGTGTGTGTGTGTGTGTGTGTGTGTGTGTGTGTGTGTGTGTGTGTGTACGCAGCAGTTGTGCTTAATCTTAGTGGGAGTTCTGGAGTGGTGCTGACGAAAGCCAGAGGGTTATTACAGTAAGTGCTGCTAAGATTTATGGAGCCTTCTGACAACATCGGTTCTCCGTGGCGAAGCCATCGCCAACTCCCTGCTGTCTTCTCTGGACAGAGCACATCGGACAGCCTTTCGTACACTAATGTAAGCGAACACTAAACAGTAAACATTAGGCTTTATAACACATAAATGAGAGCATAACTGTTTTATAAATGTTTAAAGTATATAATGGCACTTCGGATGTCTCATAAATACAATATGAAGTGTTGTGTACAATATAGAATTGGCTTCTGATTGGTAAGAGTGCTGTTAAGGTGGACAGGACTTCGACTCACACTACTCTTCCAGCCCTGGAGACCAAATCAATACCAAGTCAAAATGGAAAGCATTGATTCTCAAACTGCTCATCCGGCAATGCTGTTAATTGAGCTCCATTCATTTTTCATGTCAACACATTACAGAAGCTCTACTTTGTTTCTAGAAGTAAACTTCATTCATGTAAAATTGAAGCTAGATTTCTGTGGAGATTATATATAAAAAAATCCACATTACAGCCTTATTCCAAAATGAATTCTACACACAAAACCCCACGACAACAAAGTGAGAAAAGCTTGTTTGAAGTGAAATTTATTAAAAATAAAAAACAAAAATAGAACATGTACATAAGTTTCACAGCCTTTGATCAATACTTTCTTGAAGCTCTACAATTACAATTACAGCCTCAAGTCTTTCTGAGTTTGATGCTACAAGCTCGGCACCTGTTTATGAGAAGGTTCTCCAATTCTTCTTTGTAGATCCTCTCATCAGATGGGATGGGGAGCATCTCTGCACAGACATTTTTTAGATACTCCAGAGAAGTTCAATCAGGTACAAGTCTGGGCTCTGGCTGGGACACTCAGGGACATTCACAGAAGACACTCCTTTGTTATCTTGGCTGTGTTTAGGGTCGTTGTCGGTTGGAAGATATACCTTCATCCCAGTCTGAGGTCCAGAGCACTCCAGAGCAGGTTATCATCAAGGACGTCTCTGTACATCACTGCAGCCGTCTTTCCCTCGACCCTGACTGGTCTCTCAGTTCCTGCTGCAGAAGAACATCCCACAGCGTGATGCTGCCACCACCATGCTTCACAGTAGGAATGCTATTGGCTGGATGATGAGCAGAGCCTGGTTTCCTCCCGACATGATGCTCCACATTCAGTCCAAAATGCTCAATCTTTTTGTTTCTCGTGGTCTGAGAGTGTCTTTTGGAGACTCCAGATGGGCTGTCGTGAGCCCTTTACTGAGGAGTGGCTTCAGTCTGCCCACTCTACTATACAGGCCTGATTGGTAAAATAATAACAGTGAATTATGGATAAAGAATTTAATAAAACCAACATTATTTTCCTTTATTTAAATGCTTTAATGCATTAGATCACATCCACATACTCATCTGTGAAGGCTTCCATTGATCAGCATGTGTTTTGCTTGAGAGCTTGTTCGCATATTGCAAAAATCAATACGGCAATAACTCTTAACCATCAGTAAATTGTGTCTCTGTATGATGAGTATTGAGCAGTAACGTGCCCTCTCCGTGAACCACTCTAATGACGACGGTGTTAAGCATGCGTTCCATGCTTCCAAATCCTACTGAACTCCAGCAGCTTCCACCTCCCACTGATCTCCAGGCTGTTGTAGCCCATCTGCACTCTCAGAGTCACCAATCACAAATGTTCTCTGTCAAAGATCAGCTCAGAGATCAGGCTGCTATTCCCTTTACAGGGTTTCACGGGAAAACAAGGATTGGAAAACCTGCAGTGAAGCATCTCAGCATCTCACCTGCAGTGAAGCATCTCAAAACGCTTTGAATGTGTGGATGTAAAACACTGATAGGAAGTGTGGGATTACCAGGATCAATAAATGATTATAAGTGTAGACTGATATGATCAATATTTAATGATCTACACATACAGAATAGACAGAGTGTCCAATAGCGTCCCACACATTTTCAATCAGGGACAGGTCTGGAGATGAGACCGACCACAGTGTAGTATCTGTGTCTTCAAGACGAGATCTTGAGACGGCAGCAGTGTGTGGACGAGTGTCGTCTTGTTGGAATAGAGCACCAGAGTGTGTGTTCAGAAAAGGTAGAACCACTGGTTGTAGAACCTCATTAACGTAACGTTGGTCTGTTAAAGTGTCTGTAATGAAGATCAAAGCTGATCTGGCATCGTACGAATCTGCACCCACACCATCACACCAGACCTTCTGGACGTGTGACACATGACAACAAACTGTTGATCTTGGTGCTGATCACGGTGCCTCCACACGCAGATTTATTGATCGTCTCCACCGAGACAAAAGTAGGACCCGCTATGTGACTCCATGACAGTCTGGTTCAACAACATTGCAGACTTTGGCGACGTCAACATGGTGTTAATGGCAGTTCTGTCTTCTAATCAGCTTTACTGGAAAAACTTCCTTGAACCTTAGAAATGAAGCCTGAAAGGAAAGCCTGAGAGACACAAATGAGGCAGAAAGATTGGCTGTAAACAGTTTGTGAGCAAACTGCATTATTTACCGCTGATGTCAGCTTCACTAATTATAGTAGAAAAGAGAGAGAGGGATGTACAGTCCAAGAAAAGAGGACGAGAGGGGGTGGGTGGGGCTTATATTTGCGTTTTAAGGGGTATCAAATTTCTGAGATCAAAATACTGAGAACTCAAATAAAATTAAAGCCTACAGTGTTAATGTGGATCTCCTGGCAGTCTGAACATTATCTCATTAATTCATGATGAATGGACCAATAGAAAGGTTCCGCTGAAGATAATGTTTTAAATTACATTGTCGTCCTATATTCACAGATTAAAGCCTTATGACACTAAAAATGCCAATCAATGAGAAAGTGTAAAGCTGGAGCTCAGTTTTCTAATCGCAGGCTCTGCTGAAGTGACTGTGGAGTCCTGCATGTCTGTACTGGTGATGTCCAACACACCCACTTTCTGTACAGGATTAAGTTGATGCTGAAATTTAATTCCTCATAACACTTTGGTTTGTGCCAGAGCAAATCTGCTGAAATGTGCCCGTGAGGAGACGGAGCAGGAAACCATGGTGCCAGTGGTGAGATATAGATATATATATATGGACACATTTATCAGGACTTAAAATTCCAAAATTAGAATCAGCTGAAGATGATTAGAAAGACAGAGAGAGAGAGAGAGAGAGAGAGAGAGAGAGAGAGAGAGAGAGTGAAGAGAGAGTGTTCACAGTCATAGTTATCTAGTGAAGCATGGAGGGCGCTGACACTAACAATACAGATGAAAGTGTCTGCGTGTGCGTGTGCATCAGAGGGTAAGTGTTGGAGCCCTTGGAAGGTTTTTGTTTTTGGAGGAAAAGTGTGAGGTGGGTTCAGATGGTTGGACAGTGTTCTGCTCTGAGGCTTTGGGGTGGGTTCAGTCTGGCTCTGCTCTCCAGTCTGAGGCAAATCGAGCCACTCATAAATCCATTATTCTCCCTGTCTCAGCACCACTGCGGCTCAGACCCAACCCCCCCAAAACCCCACCTCCGTCTATCAGCACCCCCCAACCACCACCCCCCCCCACCACAGACACCCCTGCACATAAAGCATACATCCATTATCAACACAGAAACATACTCTTATTCTCATCGTTTAAGTTCTAAAGTTTCCTAAACCTTCTACAGACACTGAGCTCCTTCACTCGTTTTTGATTTTGATAAAAACAAAACCTCGTAACTCAACTGGAAACTGTGAAGCTGCTATATTTATATGATACTGCAATAATAACTCTGAGGTGCAATAATACTTTTGAACTATAATCCACAGGATGCTCATACATATTTATTCATCACAGCCTCTACTTTTCATACATATTTTAACATATTTCACACAAAGTGTTTATTCTTTATTTTACTCTGTTCATTATATTATTATTATTATTATTATTATTATTATTATTATTATTAATAAACTGTACATAGATGGGTGCAGCTTTAATCATTTAATTTATTAATTTCCTTCAGGGATTAATAAAGTGATTCTGATATTATTATAACATGTTCTAACAGGAGCTGCGATATGAAATAAGGTGGTGATTACGTTTATCTCCTGGTCTCGGTTCTGCATATCCTTCCTGTAATTCTGTGCAGTCCGGTTTCAGTCAGGCCCGTGGAGACGGCTCTTTATTTTCACAGCCAGACAGATCCCGCTTTCCCTAAGCGTCTCCAGCTCTAATCCCTGGAATTCTCATTTTCTCCACTGGAGCATTTCACTCTGTTAAATATCACACTGCAGATCCAGGTCTGTGTGTGTGTGTGCGTGTGTGTGTGTGTGTGTGTGTGTGTGTGTGGGACTAATGTTGTCATAAATCTCGTGCTTCTGCTTCACGTCCTCTGAGGGAGTCTGATCATGTATAGGTGACTATTCGAGGTCCAGCTCTTCTGTTAGACAGAGGTTTTACTATCATTTTTACTTTCTTTGAAAATATTTAATCGAGTATTCAACAATGATGACGTTTGATGGTTTGAGGAATGTGATGGAGAGTTCACGGTGTTGCTCTGACCTCCAAATTCCCCACCTCTCATCATGAAAGAGCTTCTGTGAGACGTTCTGGAACAACAAGTTCAATCCGCAGAGGCTCCTCCTCCAAACTTACAGGACTTAAAGGATCTGCTGTTCACGTCTTGTTGCCAGATACCACAGGGCACCTTCTGAAGTCTTAAAAAGACCATTCCTTGGTGGGTCAGAGCTGTTTTTGTGGAATGTGAAGGATACTTTCGGAAAATATAGTCCCCTTTTAAAGTTTATGGAAGTAGATGACATCGTGATGATGTGTGTGCACATCTGGAAACGTCCGTGAAGCATTCTATCATTGACCTTTTCCAAGGATAATGGCACATATTACCCAAAGGCACCCAGTATAGGCCTCTTCAGGGTCTTACTCAATCCTTTTCTGTCTCATAGGTAATCAATTTGAGGAATTCCAAGAAATTCCCACCTAGAAGAATTAGGTATTTCGCCTACTGAGTGTCTCCACCTTGTAGATGTAAAGTCAGAGACAGAAGCTCATCTGTTTCTGCACGGTTTGTGTTGGTCATCCTCTAGTCCTTCATCAGTGCTCACAGGACGCTGCCCACAGGACACTGCAGTGCTGAGAATGATCCACCACCCACATAATAGCTGCTCTGTGGTGGTCCTGTGGGGTCCTGATCATTGAAGATCAGGGTGAAAGGAGGAGAATAAAGTCTGCAGAGAAACAGATGAACTACAGTCTGGAATTATAGAACCACAAAGAGCTCCTGTGTGATCAGAGGAGCTGAAAGATGGAGGTGGTTTTAATAATGTGATCGTTTGACATTCTTCTGGAGTTCAACTCTGGAAGTGCTGGTGGTTCTGTACAGTTTTAGAAGATAAGCCGTTACTTCTTCCAAGCTGCAGTACTTTAACCTGCGTATGGGTTCACTTTACACGTCTCTATGGTCACTAAGTATTTAGTGATTCGCCAAGGTCAAATCAACGTCACTCCAGTATCACCAAGGACGTCTACAAACACAGCCTACAGCTGACCAATAAATCCGCTGGTGTGCAACAAAGTCATGACACAGGACAGCCTCTGTCAAACCCCACATCAAACCCTGCAGTGCTGTTTCACCGCACACACACTTCCTTTACATTCCCCACACACACACACACACACACACACACACACACACACACACACACACACACACACACACCTGCACACACCATTAATTATAAAACACTGATAGACAGGCCCTGTTCCACTGATATTGCACCATGTCCCTCACACTGTCCTTCTTTGCACTACTTATCATTCCTAGGTCTCTCCCTCTCCTCTCTCTCCCTCACTCTCTCTCTCTCCCTCACTCTCTCTTGCACTCTCACACACTTGCTCGCTCTCTCTTTCATTACCGCTTCTCATCTTTGCCTCTCTAATATTCGTTCTTTATCTCTCTCTCTTTCAAATCTACATTGGGAGTCCTCTCTTCCATCTGTCAGCACACCATCCCCTGTGTTTTCCATCTGTGCAGCACGGGGAGGGAGAGAGGGAGAGAGAGAGAGAGAGAGAGAGAGAGAGAGAGAGAGAGAGAGAGAGTGTCAAAGTCATTGAGGACTCTTCTACTTGGCTGGTTCCACACTGCACAGGTGTTTAAAGCAGTGGTCGGCTGCTGTCCCTTTCTGCACGGGTTCTTCACACTGCAGGCTTAGTCCAGTTATTTATCCTCCATAATCTTATAATGAGATAACACTCATAACGGACGTCAGGACAGGCCTTACTAGCTTCTGTTGTTCTTGTGTTTCAACTCAACAGGTTTTCGGTTCCTTTACTCGGTTCAGGCATCAGAACCTGATTTTCTGTTGTATTGAACTTATTCTACACGTCTCAGCCAATAACAGACCCACGGTTCTTCTGACACATACAGTCATGGAAAAAGTTAGGACATTAAACCTTTGTCTTTCTTAACCTAATTAAACAGACCGACATTTGATCTTCATTTGAACAAAACAGAGACGCTGAAGAAATGTCTTTTCAACATCGTTTGTAACACATAATTAGTAGAATGTAATTGTCCTGTCCTCTAAAAGCTGGTATTTCCTCCTGATATCAATGTGATGTTTCAGCATCTGTCTTTGTACAGACGCTCTTCCGTTCTCCTCAAACCCCCTCTGATACAATAAAGATCTCATAGTGGTTTCTATGATGGAGAGATCTCCACACCCTGCTGCAGCAGAGCAGCTCCAAACCATCACACTTCCACCACCATGTTTCACAGCTGCTATGAGCTTCTTCTGCTCAAATGCTGTGTTTGGTTTGATCCAAACATGTCTTCTGTTACTGTGTCAAAACTAATTCAACTTTGGATTCATCTGTCCAAAGCACATTGTTCCAGAAGCTCTTTGTCTAGATGTTCTCTGGAGAACTTTAGTCTCCAGACTTAGAAAACCAAGCCAATGTCTGAAGTTTAAATAAGACAGAGTCTCTGTGACAATAGTCTAAGCATTAGCAGATGATCTTCTCCACCTGGTACTAATTTTAGGAATTTTAAGTCCTAATAAATGTGGACACGTCCTAAATTTTTATACTAATTTCTAATAATTTGACAAACTATTTCTACAGCAGTATATTTAAAATGGAGATGAAATGTCCATATGATTGTACAGGACATTGAAGAAGCAAACAGAGGCTTGTATACTTTAACGTGGAGACGTGCAATGCATCGTACGGACGCAATAAATTACATTCCATGAAGTATGATCTAATAATCTACTGCTGTGCTTTTTCATTAGGATCAGTCCAATCTACTTTGAAGCCCCGTCTCTGGCTACGTTCCTGTGGACATGTGGGGGCAGTGGAGGTGAACCCACTGCGGTCACACACTGCCGCAGCACTGGGTGACACAGCCACACAGCACGAGGTCAGAGCTGCAGACAGCTTAGCACAGCTCAGGAGTGAACAGAGAGGAGAGAAATCAGAGGGACGGTCATAATGCAGCAAGAAAAGGTCCTGAAGGTACTTATCAGCATCAGACCTTTGGCAGGAGATTATGTACCATTAATATGTACCAGTCAGATCATAAATATGACAATTCAACCAAGCAGATTAACAGCCATGCTGCCATAATACAGATACAGGTCATTTACGTGTCATTATACCAGATTAGTAACAGAAAACAGCCTCTAACACACACGACTTACATCTGCTCCGACTGGAACACAGATACTGAGAGTCTGGAAAACGGTGATGTGAATTTTTGGTCCGTGAAGGCGAACCAGAGCCGAAAGTCCAGCTCAAGAGGGAATAAAATAGGATGTGAAATTTAAAGCAACAGAAAATCTCGTTCACATTTCTCCCCTTTCCCCAAGAGCGGTCAGTCGGCCAAGGCGTGTTTTGTTTGGGAGGTTCTGAAGCGTCTATAGGTGTGCTCTTGGGCGATGAGGTAAGCATAGACAAAAGCAATGGAAGATCATCATCACTCAACTCAAACCACAGCCGGGAACTTCACCTAGACGTGCTTAAGTGGTTTCTGGTATCAGTAAAAATGGACAAAAGCAGCCAAAGGTTTGGTCAAAAAAAAGATTTTTCATTAACAGAAGTTGTTATGAATTATTACTGTGATGATCATTTGTCCACTGAAGAATTCAAAGGAGCAATAAAGTATCCGAGGATGATGACCAATCGTATAAGCCATTAGTGATGATCATCAAAACTATGCCACACTCAGTACGGACTGAACCAGCCTCTGCGCAGCCTCCCACGCAGCCCGTGAAGCCGCCCGCAGCAGGTATGAATACCCGAGGTATCTGTATTACAGTCAGTCTGTAGAGTTAAGATCTGCAACTCTGTTCCTGAGTTACGAAGCCCAGAAAACAGCTGCGCAGCTCTCGGGTTCTAAGAGTTAAAGCTCAGATCCAGTAGGTGCTGTGGGTGATGCACAGGGTGGTTTGAATTATGAATCACTTGCTGTGGTTGCAGGATGAAGCTCCACTGCCATCTTCTCTTCCTCTCCCAGTATTCTGAGCCTCTCAACATCTGTTTGTCTTGCTGTCCTCTTGAGCAGCCGTCTATCCAGTACTGTTTTTGTCATCACATCACAGCGGATCCAGCTGTCTCTCTGTCCTTCCTCTTCTTATCAGAGGAGAATCCAGCCTGCTGAAATGAGAACCTCAAGTTCTCTCAGAATTCCCTTCTTTTACAGGCTTGTCCTATATCATATCCTGATGGCACGTTCCTTACACGAGCCTAACCTACCTAAAGAACCGTCAGTCCCTTCATTTGAGGAGTGAATTACTCCAGGATGGAATTATGAACCACCGTTTCAAAACTACAAGACGGTTTACTAGCTCACGCTGTCCACTTCTATTTCAGATCCATTACACTTCAACATCCTCCAGCGGCCTGATCAATACTAATGTCACAACTAATCAGAAAAAGGCTGACGTGGGTGTTATTTATGACGTGTGATGGTTTGGAGCTGCTGTGCTGCAGCAGGGTGTGGAGATCTCTCCATCATAGAAACCACTATGAGATCTTTATTGTATCAGAGGGGGTTTGAGGAGAACGGAAGAGCAACTGTACAAAGACTGACGCTGAAACATCACAGAGCTGAAAGAATTCCGCATGGAGGAGTGGGACCGTCGTTCTTCCAGTCGATGTCAGAGACGGTAGACGGTTCTAGAAACATCTCACTGACATCGTTTCAGACAAAGGAGGAGATACCTTTAGGATAGAGGGGGTCCTAAATTTACTTAACTCACTTTATTGATTCACTATCAGAAAATGACACGTTTGTACTTCAGGAACACAGAGTTGTGTTATGTCCAGATGTTTTGAGGGTTGGTCATCGAGAATGCTGCTCCTCAAACAGTCCAAACAAGTTCCTTAAATGTTTCACAAAGACAAACATATATATTTAAATCTACAACCATGACGAGTGTAACATACTTGCTCCCGAACTGACTAATCCAGTCAGGTCATATGTTACATTTACAGCTTTTCTTCTCCTCTAACTACAGGCTGGAACGGCGAGACGTACTTTGTGAATGTGGCTGAACTGGTCTGTGGAATTTGGGCTGGAGAAGTGAAATGGGGTGAAAAATGGACAACAGACAACATCAAACATCAGCATGCAGTAAACAGAAACGTCCTTATCAGGTCTCCAAACCTGCTCTTGGAGAGCTACCTTCCCGCAGGATTCAACTCCAACTCCAATCGAACGCACCCCTTTTAGCCAAACAAGAACTTCTGAACTTCTAAAGCAGTAGTTTCTCAACCCTGGTCCTGGAGGCACCTCTGCTCCACACATTTTAGAGCAGTGTTTCTCAACCCTGGTCCTGGAGGCACCCCTGCTCTACACATTTTAGAGCAGTGTTTCTCAACCCTGATCCTGGAGGCACCCCTGCTCCACACATTTTTGAGCAGTGTTTCTCAGCCCTGGTCCTGGGGGCACCTATCCCTACATGTTTTAGATCTTTCTACCATAATATCTCATTAAAATAATCATCTCATTAACAAGCCCTTCAGAGTTGCAGCATCAGTGTTTCCAAACCCTGGTCCTGGAGGCACCCCTGCCATGCATATTTTAGCTTTGGAACACCCCGTGGATGTCTGAAGGGCTGCAAAAGGAGCTGATTCACTGAGAGCAGGGAAAGCTCTATGCAGGGCAGGGGTGCCTCCAGGACCTGGATTGTGAAACATTGTCTACGAATTGTCTCCGTACTCTTCACACATAGGATTTGTAACGACTGTAAGACCATACTCGACTGTAACACACACAGAGATGGAGAAGCAGAGCAGTGGAACCTGTGCTGAAATATCTCTGGTTGCATGGCAACATGGTGACGATTCAGTAGCAGTCCAAGCCTTTCCCACAGCTTTCTACAGAATGCTCTGGACATACAAAGGCACAGGAACCACAAAGATGGTCATGCTAACAAATTTTGACCTTCTTCTTCTTCTTCTTCTTCTTATTATTATTATTATACACTGAGATTTTTTGGTTGAACAATTTATGAATGGTATCTAATGTATATAAAATGTCTTGATAATAAAGATAATACATTAATTAAAGAATGTATTTTAGGTTCTAGATATTCCAGGGAAGATTTGCAATCACCACTCTTCACAGTCATGCTCAGCACTCGACCAGCACACACTGGTAAGAAGCATCAGCCAATCATGCACAGCACACTCACTACCGGACATGAGCGTCCACCTGGAGGCCTGGCTCGAGCAGTGGGCGGCTCACCCAGGACAGAGTGAGCTTCCCAAATTCCCAACATTTCACAGCCCAACTTAGCTGCACCATAGACGACCCAGAGTGCAGGCAAAACCCAGGTTTAACCCCTCCTGGTCACATCCCTGACCTTGGTGGACATCTATATGTGGGTCCAACCCAAGGACAAAACTCAGGCCCCATGCACTTGTGAGCTGGGACAACAGATAACATACCCAGTGTGGACATCGACTCCAATAGGAGTCCTTGGGCAAGACTCCCAACAATACTCTGCCAACACTGCCAAGTGTGGAGAGGACAGACGGGGAATGAAATAAGACTCCAGAAGACAATCTGAGCACAGTACCAAATGATTGATTACACCAAGATTTGTAATCAATCATTGGCAGCTGATTGAACAGTTCAATGAGGAATTGTGGAGGGACAGGGGGCTTACCATCTCCACCCTGAGTCTCCTGATCTTCTCATCAAGACCCTTCTTCTCAGACTGGCCACCCTCAGGGCAGCCGGGCTTAGGGTGGCCCTGGAGCCCTGCGTCCTGACGCATCCATTTCAGCAGACCCTCAGGGGTCTTCCTTCCCACTTTTATCTCCAGGTCCTTTAAATCCGGGACACATTCGCTGCCACCAACTTCATCCATCGCAGAGTGTCTTCAGACAGCCCTCAGTGAGTCTAGAACATCACCAGATCTCTGGTCAGTGCTTTCACAGCAGTCCTGCCTGTCCTGACCATCAGTGGTGAAGGATGCTGAAGAACGCACCAGCCCAGCTCACCTCCACGCTGATGCTCATGTCCAGTTCATGTCCAGCTCATATCCAGCTGATCAGGGACATTGACACCATCTCCATCATCTCCAAGCCCCCCGGGAAACCCCCCGGTCCCCGGCCGCGCGCGCAGTCTCTCTCCTTCCACTGCGCGTCTCCTGCGCTCCCCACCTGCTTTCTGCGACGCCCCGCCCGCCGCGCGATGATTGGCTACTGCCTTAGAAGGAGGGGCACGACTAGCCAATCCTAGAGAAGGTGGGAGGGGCATAGCGCAGACATGAAACCGCAGCAGCGGCTGCTAGTTCTACCGTAATACCTGGTGTAGGAGAGCATCTCCAAAACAGCTGGGTGAACATGCAGCTCTTTCCAGTTTTATCCTTAAATCAGCTTCTGACCAGCATTTGACCCCCATCCACACACACTGACACACACACTGGGGGGCACTGAGCATACGTGCCCGGAGCAGGGGGCAGCCCTATCCACGGTGCCCGGTCACACCTTGGTCATATCCTGCCGTTCAGGGATTCGAACCAGCAACCTCCCAGCCACCCAGAAGGACGTGCGGGATTGTAGTTCTGTAGTGAAGGAAGATGAAGGTGATCAGGATCAATAACTGATGATAACTGTAGTCTGATCCGATCAATATTTATTGATCTACTCATACAGAAGTGGTGTCTCTCAGGACGGCGTCGGGTTTAACGCAACATGCCAGACGTCTCTGCATGGAGGTGTAGAGGTTCCTAATGGTGTCCTGTGATGATCCATCCCATGCAGCTTGAATGTTCTCACTCAGTTCTGCAGATGGTGTGGTAGGGGTGGAGTGTTGATAGAGCGTCCAGTAGCATAGGCCTGTCCTTGCATACATCACATGTCTCACAATGTCACCTCCTGCATCATATCAGACAGGCATGTCTGTCAGTTACACTTTCACACATTAGAATGCATCGATAGCAGAGCGAACACCATCCTCCAGCTATGTCCAGTTTCACAAAACACCCGGGTCAGCGCCAGTTTTGCAGAACGAAGCCCGTGCCCTCTGCTAGCAGACCAGGCAGACTCTTTCCAGTACTGTCTGGAAATGCAATTCCATTTCTCCCTCTGCTCCCAAATGAGACTGCCTCCAAGTATTACTAATATTACACACATAAAACACATGGAATGCGCCTTTCGGAAGTGGCATGGGAAAGAGGAAACTGGGGTCCTGAAAGCTTGAGCACACTGTTCTGTCATTTTGCAGCTCCAGCAGACCCGAAGCCCAGAAAGATGATATCATCAAACAGCTGCAGGCCGCACAATGAGGATGTCCTCTCTGCTAAAGTCATTACGGGGAAAGCAGAGTAGCAGGGGGGAAAGGATAATCGCTCACTGTAGCCCCAGACATTAAAGATTTCAACACATTCTGAAGTATATTCGCTTCTTCCACTACTGGAGTTTATAGATGGTCATTAATGCATTTGTATTGCTGAGATATGGAGTCAAGAATTACTCCTTCAGATGCTTTTGTCCAAAAGCTCTAAAGGTGTCTATAAATTATCTATATCTGGTGTTTTCCGGAGACCAGAAAATGACCCTAAACCTACACTGATCATTGATTTAACAACATTTTATTTTGTTATGATCATCTACCCACCCAGATGGAGCTTGGTCAATTTCGCTCTTTCAGACTCTGGTTGCTGATGGCAAACAGCATAACCCACAAAATTTTGGTTTCGCCTATTATGCAAGGTGGCAAGAAATGGAAGTGGGTGGAGCCTAGTGGTTCTTTTGAACTTTATGATTGTAGTGACCCTAGGAAGAAGACAATATATCTTTATGTCTGAGGAGGTATTACATCTGTAATTCTATCTGCAATGCACTGTCTTTAGTATTTGAAATAGCTTTGACCTTTTGCTTTGAGGTTTTCAAGCTCCCTGGTCAGTAACCCAACCGTCCACCCAATAAGAGATTAGAATGTAGTCATAGCATCAATATCACAGATCTGACCACTCAGTACCTGGATAACACAAAACCTCTGAAGGTGTCCCGTGGTATGTAGAACCAAGACCATGTCTGAGATCATGGATTGCATCTGTGAGCTTTAGACCTCCATGAATTTGCCACTGGTGAACCAGTTGTCTTTGTGTGTGTGTGTGTGTGTGTGTGTGTGTGTGTGTGTGTGTGTGTGTGTGTGTATGCGTGAATTTATTCTTAATGGTTTGCGTGGTTAAATTAAATATCGTCAAATGTATGGAAGGATAAACTCTCCAGTCAGTCTGGAGTGTGAATGATGACTCTGTGATATCACTGCATGCTTGTGGTATTTGACTCTGAACCATTTTCCCAAAGAACTCATTTGACATCTAGTGGTCAGTTAAGGAAATGTTCAATGTGTGAGCATTAATGACCAGGAGCATTTTCCAAATCATCAGCTGAAAGGGATTATTCAGTACTGCTGATCTTTCTAAAGCCTAAGATCTGGTTACTGTGCAGTGAAGGTCTCAGCAGTATGATCGTTAATACGTCCATTCTTGACCAGCATAGTTTCATTATTACAACGTTTGATCTACATACCAATCATATCAGAGTGGCTCTGTTACTGAGAAATACCAGACATCTGAATACCAGACATCTGATTATACTTTACAGGGTTTTTTAAACGTATTTAATCATTTGATCTTCATTCTAACTATGTTGAAAGTTGAAGGTGACATATCTAAACACATGCAACTCTCAAGGGTCTTCAGAAAGAAGGTTGTAGAGCAAATAAGTCTGAGAAGGGATTTAAAAGATCCTACAAGTCCTACAAGTTCAGCCCAAGAGCAGAACCACAAGATGAGTAAAGAAGATCCAACAATCCTAAAATGTTCACCATAGACCTACACAGCTCACCACAGCTGATGTCAAAGTGCAGCTTCTACCATCAGAAAGAGACCAAACAAGTTTGATCTGCATGGGAGGTGTTTAAGGAGGAAACCCTTACTGTCAAACAACATCAGGACAAGATTAAAGTTCCAGAGAACATCTAGACAAAGAGCAGGACTTTTTGGAACAACGTGCTTTGGACAGATGAATCCAAAGTTTAATTATTTGGACTCAGTAACAGAAGACATGTTTGACTCAAACCAAACACAGCATTTGAGCAGAAGAACCTCATAGCAGCTGTGAAGCATGGTGGTGGAAGTGTGACGGTTTGGTTGAGGCAGTTTGGTTCTGTACAAGAAAACTGAAAAGTGTATTTACATGGTTCTGTGTTCAAACAGGACCAAGAATTGGAACCATGTCCGTAATCTGAACTCCGTGATGGCAAGTCAGGCGTGTCATTTAATGTGAACAAACAAGCATTATGGTTCACACACCTCTTTCCAAACCCAAACCCAAACCATTCCCAAATCCAAATTCCAAAGGACTGACAGCTGTTGCAGAAGTCTATTAGAGCAAACAAGAAAGCACTTGCCACACCACATCATTCTTCTACACTCCCTTGCTTCACTCCTCCATGTCAAACCTGTATTTCCTGTCTTTATTACGACACAATGGCATTTTGAGAGCATGTCCCCCGTCTTGGCATTACTGTCTCCTTCCCTGTGAAGGTTAGGGCACAGCCATGGACAAGAGCTCAGAAGAGGATATTGAGACCTTGATGGAAGAACTGGATTTCATCCCTGGACATTTCCATCTTTCACTTCATCTGAACAGAGAGCCTGAAGGAACAGAGACCCTACGCCACCACGATACCCAACTGAAGCAGGAGAACCTAAGGGCTGAGCTGGAAACTGAGACTGGGAGGCTGCAGTATGCTGTCCGAAACATGCTGGGCCTACTGGCCTATCATTTGGATGAGCTGGACACTGCCGAGGAGGTCTTCCGAAGCATCTGCCAAGAAGACCCTGGAAACCTCAACGCTTGGGCCAACCTGGCTCACTTATGTGAAAGGCTCGGCCGTGAGCAGGACGAGAGCGAGTATATGGAGAGGGTGGCCACTCTCATGGGCACAGAGGCTGGCGAGAACCAGGTGGACTGCAGGCTCAGAGCCGCCCGCTGCCTGGCAGAGCAAGCCTTCGCCCATCCACACGACGTGCAGCTGGAGAGAGAGGAGGACCAGCAGGAGAGGCTCACTGCTGCACTGACTCTGTATACCCGTGCTCTACATTACGGAGGAGAACTGGTGAGATTTTACATTGAATAAAAACAACGCAGAACCATTTTCATTGACCAGAGTACCTTTCACTTAAGGGTTCTTTAAATAATTGAGTTAAAAAACAATTAGGATTCTCTGTTTTTAAGAATGTTGAGGGAGAGAGGGGGCGGGGCTGATACTCAACCTGCATACAGACTCTGACTGATCAGAGAGAGGGGGCGGGGCTGATGCTCAACCTGCATACAGACTCTGACTGATCAGAGAGAGGGGGCGGGGTTAATGACATCACTGACCCAGATATTGGGTTATAGACAAAAATGAAAATGGGGCTGTTTGCTCTTTTTCTTTGCATTAAAATTCATAATAAAAGTCATAAGAAGATATTACTGGTACACAGATAAATAAGATAAAAATTAATTGGACGGCTTATTTTGACTGCTGACTTTTCTAAAGTGTTTGTGGTCCTTTTAGGCAATATTTGAATATTGTAGGTGTATGTTAGGTGTAGCTGTAATATATTCATTACATGTCCAGTCAAATATTTCAAGCCTTTTTCTGTTTCACTGTTGATCAGTTTGGCTCATAACTCAGAAACACAGAGTCTAAGATTATTAGAATATTTATTTTAGTATATTTGTTTAATTTAATTTAGTTTACACACATCTCCATATATTTACATATATTGTGCTTTTTTTTCTAATTATTGCAGGTACCTACCGAAGAGAAGTGGAATTGGTTCTTCAAAATGGCAACAATTCACATAAGGTCAAATACTTTCAATTCTCATGATGAAGTTATGAGATGACTACTGGCCACATTTAATTCTCACAACCCGAGATCCACACTTTGCGGGGAATAACATGCAATTTTCTTGGCTTCATATCTCAATTTTAGAGTCACACACGGACATGATATCCATATAACCAATGTTCTGGTCATTATCAATGAGTACTCAATAATCAATAAGTAATGTAGATCAGAAAACAATAAAATCCCAGTTTAAATGCCAAAGCAGTTTCCAGTGCATGTTTACTGCTCAACCGGCATACAGACTCTGACTGATCCGAGAGAGGGGGCGGGGCTGATGACATCACTGACCCAGATATTGGGTTATAGAGCAAAATAAATAGGGGGAGGGGGGTGGCTCTGAAATTTCAAAATAAAAGTCATGAGAAGGGATAATACTGATACAGATATAAATATTGACAAATATATTCAGGTTGTACCACATATCTGATATGTGTGACTGTCTCCTATAAATATTTTTCAAATATTTGGTGAACATTGAAGCACGAAAACATCCCACAAAATTGGCCTTGAGTTCTTAAAGTTAATTAAAGAGTATTTTAACATACAAACCGTTGCATAATCCCCATCCAGAGATGAGATCATTCACTGTAATATCTGTTTGTTGTTATAGATTATCCAGTATTATCAGTGATTCAAGGGATTTGGAGTACACCAGGCTGAGCCACTTCAACAAAGCCCTGAAACTTCTAAAAGAGACGCTGAATTCAGGAACGACACACCTCAAAGGTAAAAGTCGTCATCAGTCACTCATCAGTCTGGCCTTTGTGGTTTTTATTAATGCATTAGTTCAGGTCATTATTTAACAGCAGATTTTGAGTATTTGATGACTGTATTATGATTTTATGGGACAAACGTCTACATGATCACAGAGTACAATCAGAGCGTGTGTCCCAGAGCTCTCCTAAACCTTTCAAGACATGTCAGTGATGTCAAATACATGTCCGTGTTTTCGTATTGATTAAAACAGACTGTGTTTCTAGCGCTCGCCTGGTGTTACATCGGCCTCATGCTGGAGAGGACAGAGGAGTTCACCACTGTTCCAATGGCCGTTCATGATTGTGGCCTGTCCGGATCCGACCCCCTCTCATGCTACGGATCGGTACTGTGTATCAGAAGTACTATGGATAGTTTGTTTTTATTGCACTGTTTTGAGTAATAATCTGATCTATAATCATCATCAAAACATAGCTGCACCCAGGAGGAATCAACTGACTGCAATGGTGTTGTACCAGACACTCATGGAGTCTCTGAGAACATCCAGAAGGTCTGGTGTGATGGTGTGGGTCACCTTTGATCTTCATTACAGACACTTTAACAGACCAGCGTTACATTAATGAGGTTCTGCAACCAGTGGTTCTACCTTTTCTGAACACACACTCCGGTGGTCTATTCCATCAGGACGACACTTGTCCACACACTGCTGCCTTGAAGACACAGATACTACGCCGTGGTCGGTCTCATCTCCAGACCTGTCCCTGATTGAAAATGTGTTGATGCTATTGAACGTTCTATCAACACTCCACCCCTACCACACCATCTGCAGAACTGAGTGAGAACATTCGAGCTGCATGGGATGGATCATCACAGGACACCATTAGGAACCTCTACACCTCCATGCAGAGACATCTGGCGTGTTGCGTTAAACCCGACGCCGTACTGAGAGACACCACTTCTGTATGAGTAGATCAATAAATATTGATCAGATTAGACTACAGTTATCATCAGTTATTGATCCTGATCACCTTCATCTTCCTTCACAACCGAACTGCAGTCCCACACGTCCTTCTGGGTGCAGTTATGTGTGGAACTGTTTTTGTCAATGAGCGAAACAAATGAAAAATATAAGACAGACGTAATTGATGGTATTTGTTTAAACACTACAGTCTCAGTGCAAACGGTCTCTACTTTGACAAACGTTCTGAGGGTTTATGTATTTTGCCTCAGGTCTGTTTGCACATTTCACAGTTTGTCCGTCTGTCAGTAGATACCTGATGGCAGTAAAAATACCTTTGCTCCAGAAAGAAAAGAGCCAACAAATAAAGAGCCAATTGTTTCTGTATCATTACCTGCACAAACATGAATAAATTAACTTTGAGTTTCTCCTTACAGGGTATCAAACTGGCTACAGATGACGCATTCACATTAAATCAGTTAGCCAGTGTGTTTTTCCGGTCAGGCAAGCACGAGATGGCAGTTGGCATCTGTAACATGGCCTTAAACGTGCTGCCTGATGCAGAACTCAACTGGCAGGCCTACTACACCCGGGCTAAAGTAAGTAAGTCGGCTGTCTTTTCCGTTTTCTGTATAATCAATGACTTTTTATTTCAGGTGTACCTTCCTGAGGTTACACCTCTTCATAATCAGTTAACATCCTGATATCTTATGACCTTTGATATGCAGTAAACTTCTCAAAAGGAACCTGGTGTTTTCTTTACTCTCTCCAGCTTAAAGTCACCACCTACGTGAAGGCCTTGGACAGGGCTAAGCAGGGACTGGGTGGGATTCCCGACCGCCAGGACCTGAGGGACGCTCGTGCTGACCTCGAGCGAGTGCTGACTGTCAGGCCCTGTCTGAGGACCCACCTGGAGATGGGGCAGGTGAGACGTGGAAGGGTTTAGAATTCCATTCACTGAACACCATGCATTAGTCGACTGTGTGCCTGACCACCCTGATCCTGGAGCACACTTTGTTGTGAACGTTTGTAAGAGTAATATTATTAATGAATATGTAATACAATTTCAAATATGCATCCAGAAGGACGTATGGGACTGCAGTGCTGATGGTCTGTCAAAGTGTCTGTAATGAGGACCAAAGGTGATCTTGCATTGTACGAAACTGCACCCACACCATGACACCAGACCTTCTGGATTTGTGACAACAAGCTGTAGATCTCGCTGCTGGCCAGTGTATCCACACAGAGATTCATCGGTCATCTCCACTGGGACAAAAGCAGGACTCATCACTGAAGATGACCTGCTGCCATTCTGAGTGACCTTAAGTTTGATCCGATACCACTGCAGTCGTTCTTGCAATCGGTTGATTCCTTCTGGGTGCAGCTTTTTTTTGACAGTGTAGATTAGAACCATCCTCACATGCCTTTTTAAACACGGTGCCTTATTTCTCCTTTATCAGGTCTATTACTACATCGGAGTGGACGCTCTGCAGGAGAGTTTAATGGTTGATGAAATGGCAGTGAATCAGGCTTTGGTCAGCCTGTCCCAGGCGCTGCAGTGTCCACTGGGCTCCACTCTGCCTGAGCTGCAGCTGCTCAGGGGTCGCTGCCTGCTGCTGAAGGGTGAGGAACAGAACGCCATAGACTGCTTCAAACAGGCGCTGGAGCTGGAGCGGCCTGGCAGTCAGGAGACGGGGGCCCTGCCCTTACTGCTCCACGCCCTGCTCACAGTCTTCTCTCAGACCACCGGGGACGTGAGCCACACTATTGCCCAACTGGAGGAGTGCGTGCAGCGGGCCGAGGAGCGACATGGACCTGTCCCTGTCCGGACTGAGCTCAAGCTGCTGTGTCGGATGCACACTGAGGAAATGGCGGAACTGTCCAGGGAGCTGGTGAAGAGGGGCAGGATGGACATAGTGAGGCGGCTGCTGCAGAGTGTACAGCCACAGGGGAAATACACAGTGCTGGGCAGGTCACTGTCTGTCTGAGATGATGATGATGTTCCTCACTTTAGACAGAGATATTAGGAAAGCTGTATTATGTAGATATGATGACTGTAACATACCATAATTGTGAAATTCGACAGTAGCGTTTTTTAATGGGACTTTATCTGATCCTGGGTTGGGTTTCAGATGATACTCAGCATTAAGAGACTCGGTTTGAACTGGGAGGCAAACAACTTCATCAGGACAGCCCTAATTTATTGGTGTCAGTGGGATTGTAAATGGTCAAATATGGTATTTTTAAGGGTATTTAGGAAGTATTTCAAGATTAAAATCTGCTATTATGTTACCATCTCAACTATTTTAACCATTTCTGCTTTATTTCAATCTTAAAAATGAAACCACACCCCCACTGTGTTCACACTGCCTCCCTCTCCTCAGAATGGAACTGAATGTAAAAGTACTGAACGGTCAGAACATGAACTTCCAGAACATCAGAACATTTTTAAACATATGCTCATCAGTTGATAACATTCGTCATATTTTACTCCAATGTAAAGAAAGAAGACTTAAAGCAGCGTTCCTGAAAGACATTTATTGGAATATTGGTTTGATAGAATTCACAGAATTCTTTGCTTGAGAACTACAGACCTCCTGCGAGGCTGTGGCCACTTATAAAGCCACAGTAGGGGGTCCGTAGAGAACCGTGATTCATGAGTCAGAGAAAATACCATGCAGACGACATTCGGCAACTCGCAGACCACAGTAGACGCTCCGTCCTCCTGATGGTCCCGGTGTGTCAAATTCTCTTAAAAGACCATCACACTTTTAGCACATTCAGTGAACCAGTGTTTCTCAACCCTGGTCCTGGAGGCACCACTGCCCTCCATATTTTAGAGCCATGTTTCCCACCCCTTGTCCTGGAGGCACGTCTGCCATGCACATTGTAGTGCTTTCCCTGCTCCCAATACAACAGATTCAAGTAACCAGCTCATTAAGAAGCCCGTTCAGAGTCGCAGGGGGTGACAAGCAGGGAATCCACTAAAACTGTAGCTGTGTTCCCAACCCTAGGTTGCAGCAGAGGCGGCTACATCACACAGAAGGCAGTTCCAAAGTGGAATCAGGTGTGTTGGAAGCAGAGAAAGCACTACAATGTGCATGGCAGAGGTGCCTCCGGTACAAGGGATGGGAAACACAGCTCTAAAATATACAGGGCAGGGGTGCCCCTAGAACCAGGGTTGAGAAAACTACAGGAAATGCCACAAAGAGTCCTGGAAAAGTCCTCGGTCAATGTCCTTCTGTCTTCCAGTCTTCATTTCAGTCTATGGACTTTCTTATCTGATAAAAACTGCTTATAGAATGGAGACTCTTTCACCAGGACAATGAAGCTAGGTGTTCCTTCCTTCACAGAGCACCTAAAGGAAACGTAACACAATATAACCAATCAAATACAGGATTTCTACTGAGCTGCAAGTGATCAAATCAATGAAAAATAAAAATACTCTCAATACCGTGAGTGCTGAAGGACATCAAGAAGCGTTGTTGCTAGATCCAGTTCACAGAGGTGTCCTTTCTGATGGTCTTCAAAAAACAGCTAGGATGCCAAGAAATAGATGAGTGTGTGGAGAACGACTCATAATAAAGTCAAATTAAGCATCATGTTAAACTACAAACATTTATGGTGATTATGTTTGACTGACCTGAAGATTCTGAGGACGATATTTTCTGTCTGCGTCCCAAGGAGGCAGTTCTTCTCCAAACATAACCATCAAGTGATCTATGAAGCTGAACACAAGATCAAAATTAGTCACTGTTAACATGTTTTTAACACGTTTCGACGCCAAACGCTGCTGTAATCAAATTCTCACTTCCTTTAAAAGCTGAAATGATACGATCATGTGACGCTTTCTGTTTTCTAAAGCAGACAGTCTGGAATGTCGGAATGTTAATATTATGGCCAAAGTCCATCGCAACACCACTCTCCTCCGATTGGTGTGTCAGACAGGTTTCCCCTACTTAGCGAAGCACCTGCTGAGGAGTCTGTTAGAGACTCCTGGTACTCCTACTCCTGGTTCAAATTTGAGAAGAGACAGGTTTTGACTTTAAGAAAGATGTTTAACAAAAGTCTTCGTAGTGTTTTACGTAAAACAATCTAAAGTAGAGAGGAGACACCAGCGGAACCTTGAACGAGGTATGGAGGTAAGGTAAGCGTACCTGGAGTTCTCACAGAAGGCTGAGATGAAGTCGGTCTGCCTGTACTCTGGGTAGAGGAACAACACTGGCCAGTGTAGAACGCCCTGCTCATCCAGATATACCTGCGCTCCTGTGGCCTCCTGCGTGCTGAGACCGTCCAGAATCAGCTGTGACATGGCTGCTGAGGCTCCTTCACCTCCATCATCATCCTCACTGTCAGAGCCTCTACAATGACGCTGCTCAGGCTTCAGAAGCCTGATGCCACGTGCCTGCACCAAACAGCATCAGGATGAGGTTGTTCTGCTGGGAGGCTTTATGAATGCATAATTTATGAAGCAAAATAAGGTTCTACTCTTACCTTAATAGCAGCAAGCAATGCGTCTCTCTCACTCCGTTCCTTCTTCTCTTTAATTTTAGCCTTCCTGGCATCTCTTTCTGCTGCCCTCTTAAACAAATAATACACACACACCAATCAGCCACAAAATTATGACCACCTACTCTCTCTTTCCATCCTATCAGCTCCTCTGATCCCACAGGAGATCTTTGTGGTTCTATAATTCCAGACTGTAGTTCATCTGTTTCTCTGCAGACTTTATTCTCCTCCTTTCACCCTGATCTTCAATGATCAGGACCCCACAAGACCACCACAGAGCAGCTAGTACGTGGGTGGTGGCTCATTCTCAGGCAGTATTAAGTCATGTATGGAGCTGTGATATATCTTATGATCCTATAATCCAGTCTCCGCTCAGTCCTACCTTCTGTTTGTCCGCAGTGGTCCTGAGCTCCTGCAGTTTCTTATCGGTGGGGAATATCCTGAGTCCCTCATCACACCACTTCAACGCTTCCACGTAATTATGCAGTTCCATACAGCACTGGGCCCCTACATTAACACTGCACATTACATTTTGGCTGTTTGCAGCACTGCCAGCACATTGAGTACAAAACCAAATCTCTATTTTAAAAAATTAGAATTAGCAGCCTTTCCTGAAGCAAACATTACAGGATAAAGCAGTCGATCACCTCGGATGATGGCTTTAATGTGGTCCGATTTCAGCTTTCTTGCAGCCGTCGCATCATTCAACGCTGATCGCATATTCCCTGTTGAAGGAAATATTCAACTTAACTCAGTTAACGTTACAGTATTTCCTCTATCTATCTATCTATCTATCTATCTATCTATCTGTCTATCTGTCTATCTGTCTATCTATCACAAATCATTCTGCACATTTTACACAACGTGTACTCTCCATCTCTATATCATACCCACATATTCCATTTTTTTTTACATTTCTAACCAATTTTCTCCTGCAAATTTAGACGTGCCAATTCCCCAACCCCATAATAAAACTCCCCCATCACGTGATGCCCCCGACACTAGGGGGGGAGAAGATGAGCACATGCTTAATCCAATACACCTCTTTTAGAACCACTGTCCAAACAAACTCAGCTCTGATGCAATAGCGGACAAACGCCTGTGCCGACCAGCATCACACTGCTTCAGATTGCTGAGTCATATTCGTTTAAATCTCTAGGTTTGACATTGAGAGACATGAGAATGATTCAAGTTTCACGCTCAGCCATGTAACTTGCTGTACTTGACTATATAAGGTCGCCCCGTTGTGCGTGCTTTCTGTTCTGACTTGTGCTGTTGTATTGGTAGCATCCAATGAAAATGTGTGGGACGCTATTGGACGCTCTATCAACACTCCACCCCTACCACACCATCTGCAGAACTGAGTGTGAACATTCAAGCTGCATGGGATGGATCATCACAGGACACCATTAGGAACCTCTACACCTCCATGCAGAGACGTCTGGCGTGTTGCGTTAATGACGCTGTACTGTTTTCACAGAGTGTGTGTATTTATAGAGGTTTCTCTAAATATGCCCATACTGTGTGACCACCACAAACGTCTGTAGGCAACTTCATGTGGATTTCATGTGATTTGTAAATGCTGGGTCTTTACGTAGATGGAAATGTGCTGCAGCGCGGTTAGTGTAAAGGACGGCCTTCAGCTCAGAGTCAGAGCAGTCCTTTTTCAGCCCCGCTGTGTAGGCCACGATCGCCTTCTCATAGTTCTTCTCCTTGAAGTACTCATTGCCTTCGTCCTTCAGACTCTTGGCTTGCTCTGTAGAAGCAAAAGAGGGGTGAGTGGAATACAGCACAGCTGTCGTTCAGCAGACACTATCACTGGTCCAGTCCTGATACCTTCTGGTGGTCTGTCCTCATCATGAATAATGGACTGAATGCAGGCCAGCTCAGGGTTCTCCATGGGGTCTATCTGATCTGGAGCTGTCTTCATGAACATGGGAACCTTCTCAAACTCCTGTAATATAATACAATAATCTTTTAATAAATCAGATCAGGGTTGTTTCCACATCACTGTGGACAGGAGAACATCTCACACATCACACCTGTGGACAGGAGATGGTCTCACACACCACAGCTGTGCTGTGCAGATCACAGCTGGCAGGGAAAACAGCAGCTCTTACCTGCTCCCACGTGTTCTCATTAAAGGCATTTTTATATTTCTGACTTCTGAACTTCTCCATAAACTCGTCCATTCCATCATCACTGTCTCCTGTCTGATCCATTCCGCCTCAACAGATTTCAACTCTCACTTTAATCCACAACACACAGACCAGCATGTAAACACGCGCTCCCTCCCTCTGCCCCACAGCGCCACCACAGGCCTGGAGCGGAACTGCAGCAAAGGGGAGAGAGAGAGAGAGAGAGAGAGAGAGAGAGAGAGTAGAAAAGACAGACAGATAGATAGATAGATAGATAGATAGATAGATAGATAGATAGATAGATAGATAGATAAAACAGATAGATGGACAGATGTAAGTTTATTAATCCCAGAGGGAAAGTCACACATTACAGCAGCACAAAGAGCAGAAGAACAAAAAGCTTCAGTCTTCTGTTCAAGAACATAAAAAAACAAACTGCTGAGCTGCAGAGTATAAATATTGATAGAGCGTCCAATAGCGTCCCACACATTTTCAATCAGGGACAGGTCTGGAGATGAGACCAACCACGGCGTAGTATCTGTCTTCAAGACAAGATCTTGAGACGCAGCAGTATGTGGACGAGTGTCGTCCTGTTGGAATAGAGCATCGGAGTGTGTGTTCAGAGAAGGTAGAACCACCAGATTCAAACCCATTTGTATCAGGTCGACTGCCTAACAAGGACATTATTAACATCAAAAGGGTCTCAAAACTTAAACAGGACAACAGCAGGCAATATTTATTAATTTATTTATTTACATAATTATTTGTTCTGTCAATACACGCACAAAACTTGCTCTTACGCAAACCAATATGGTCCCTCACTTGCAGCTCATCCATAAAGTGTGACGCTTCCATGAAGGCAAGATCAGCGGCATGCCCAGACGGCATAGAGACCTCAGGCTTAGTCCGAAACCTTCAACGAAGGGTCCCTTCGATATTTTCGCCCAACAGCACCTTTATTGCTTGGTTTCATTACGTTATATTGTCTCCACTTCACTCAAAAGGTCCAGCAGGCCATCTTGGCTGAGCAACATGGTCTCACCACTTTGCTGACACACCACCTCAAACACAGGTGGCTCCTCCAATGCCTTCTGACCCACAACCACCACGTAGGGGTAACCTAGCCTGTTGGCGTCCTTCAGCCGCTTCCCAATGGTCCACTGGGTCCTATCGTCAAGGACCACCTCTCCTTTTAGATTAGGTATACGATTCCTTAAGCTTTCGACAAGATCCTCTGCCAGGTGGACAGCTTCACTGGCCTTGCTACCCTTTTTAGGGGGAAGGATGCAGACCTGATAAGGAGCGAGAAGACCAGGCCAGCGAATGGAGTCTTCAGAAGAAAGAACCTCAATGGAGGCAGCAAGGATTCGTGTAACACCAAGGCCGAAACAACCCATCTCTGCCACTGAAAGTTTGTTCTGGGCATTGGTAAAGGTGGCATTGAACACTTTGGAATATTTTGTTCCAAGGTAGAAGGTATGTCCCACTTCAATGCCCTTTGACTCAGTCAGAGGGCCCGTGTGGCACTGGGGGCAGTCAGTTTGCCCACGCTCCATGGTTTCAACATTACAAGAGAAGTCACAATTCCTACACATGAGCAAATGGTCCTCTCCTACATCAGCCGGCAGATGAAACTCATGGGAGAGCGTTCCTCCGATGTTGCCCGTGTCAGCTTGCACTTGAACCCACGTCAGACCCAGTCGGTCCAAAAGGTGTTTGTAAGCATGACACACGTTATGATACGTGTGGAGAGCAGCTTCCTCGCTGACGTCAAACGAGTACATGTCCTTCATGTAGAATTCTCGGCCACGTAGCAATCCAAACTTCGGCTTCTGCTCGTCACGGAACTTCCGGGTCACCTGAGAATCATATTCAAATCCATACGTCAAGTTCAGAGAAAGTTCATAAACCTGGCCAGAAAGTATCCCATCACCCAACTCAACATATGGACATTTGATCTTCATTGTAACTGAACTGAACATCAAACATAATTATCAGAATTATAATTCTTCTGATAAAAAAGTTGGGACCCTCTCTGCTCTAACAGCTGGTATCTCTTCCTCCTGAAATAATGTCAGTTAGATGTTTCTATAACCGTCTACTGTCTTTGACATCGACTGGAAGAAAGACGTTCCCACTCTTCAAGTCTGTGTGTCTATTTCAGAGCAAAAACATGTAACAAATATGTCACAAAGGCGGCACAATTCCATTAGGAACGTTTGGAAAAGCGAGCCAAAATGGACTCGTTTCAAAGCCGCATTCCAGCTCTGGTGTGGGAACATTTTCTGGACAAGCAAGGAGAGCGCAGAGGGTCCTGTGCTTCCCATCAATATGTGGCACTTAGTGGTGCTGTGCTGATCCACGAATTTGAATGTTTCCTATGTTTTTCCTAATTTCCTATTTTCCTCTGAGGCAGTATACAATCAGACGGTGCTGATTTTATTGCTGTGAATACAAATTTTCTCAGTTACCTTGTTTTTACCCTCATATTGTGCTTTAGGCTCCAAATGTCCTACTTGTACTTCTGCTGTCAGTCTATGGAAACAGCCCACCTACAGTTTTCATTATCAGCTTTACCTTTAAATACACGCTGTGGAGCAGAACGTCCACAAGGGGGCGCAATTTGTCAGGACGGTGTTTAAAAACAGTGGATTTATTTTATTTATGCAGGACATTTGACCAAGTTATATATTGTATTGTCTGAATATTCTTAATTATCTAAAGTTCATTATTATGCTGTTGTCATATCACATCATTAAAATGAGATCAATTATCACAATTATTTCTAGGACAGTTTATCGTCCAAAACTGCGTTATCAAGCTCGATAACCCCAGTGTGTTAAGTATTGTGTGTAGGACGTCCGTTCTGAATACCTGATAAAGAAGCAGAGGCAGATGCCTGTAGGACATTGTACTCTGTGAAGCAAACAGCTCCGTAACGGCCTCTTCGTGCGTTGGGCCGAGACAGTAGTCGCCCTCGTGTCGATCCTGAAGCCTGAACATCTCCTTCCCCATAAGCTCCCAACGACCACTGCGCTTCCACAGCTCCGCTCCACACAGTGCTGGCATGTCCACCTTCTGCCCGCCAATGGCCTGCATCTCCTCATCAATAAGCCTCACCAGCTTCTCCATGGAGCGCAGAGCAGCAGGGAGGTAGTAGAAGCAGCCGGGGTTGGAGGGATGGATGAGTCCCGCCTGCAGCATCAGTCTCTGGCTGCGGCACGTCATGTCCCCCAATTCCTGACCCTCACGGAGGTTTGAGGGCTGGAAGAGACGCGATACCAGGGGGGTCGGGAAAACGCGTCTGGAGGGAGTGGGGAATGAGGGAGAAGGCTTTGGGGGGCAGTGGTGGTGTCGTCTGCATTCTCTGCTCAGGGCTCTGGGCAGCAGGCTGCGCAGGCGGTGCTGGCTGAGATGGATCAGCACCTCCATGGTGTGGAATCGAGATGAATACTGTAATACAGAAGAGAGAAGACAGAGATTCACAGTCCAGTCCTGAGTCCAGCAGAGCTGCGCATCAGCCAGAATCTGGCCATTGGATCAGTATCACCACACACGAGTCACGAGTCGATGTACTGCGGATTTTAGTCGCTGAGCTACTTTGAGAAGATCCTTCTTTACTCAGTACAACTTTAGAACAAATACACAATTCAGATTTTCATTAAAACATACGTCAAGTCTGAGATTTCTTTTGCTTGTAATTTGTTTTACAAGTTATTAAATATAAAACTTGACTGTAGTAAGTTATTATTACATTGCTTTTATTATATTATTATTATTATTATTATATAATTATTATTATTAATAATAGCAGTAGTTCTATGGTCTGTGTGATCTGATTTATTTACTCATGAGTGAAACACACACACACACACACACTGTCAAACAGACAGACAGACAGACACACACACACACACATTCAAACAGACACACACACACAGACATTCAAACAGACAGACAGACAGACAGACACACACACATTCAGACAGACACACACGCACACACACAGTCAAACAGACAGACAGACAGACACACACACACACACACATACATTCAAACAGACACACACACACACACATACACACATTCAAACAGACAGACAGAGACACACACACACACACGCACACACACACACGCACACACACAGTCAAACAGACAGACAGACACACACACACACATTCAAACAGACAGACAGAGACACACACACACACACACACACACAGTCAAACAGACACACACACACATTCAAACAGACAGACAGACAGAGACACACACACACACACACACACACACACACACACACACACACACAGTCAAACAGACACACACACACATTCAAACAGACAGACAGAGACACACACACACACAGTCAAACAGACAGACACACACACACACACACACACACACACACACACACACACACACACACACACACACATTCAGACACACAAACAGACACACACACACTTACAGTTAAAGTCAGACTCACTCTGTACAGACAGTCTTACTCGCGCACTGCTGTGGTTGTAGCTCAGCGATGAAACTCTGCCCCCCAGCGGCCGGAGTCCGACCATCGCCCTCATCATTGTTTAGTGGCATTGCAGTAGGCAATTATTATTATTATTATTATTATTATTATTATTATTATTGTCATTATTATTATTATTATTATTATTATTATTATTATTATTATTATTATTATTAGTAGTAGTAGTAGTAGTAGTAGTAGTAGTATTGTTATTATTAGTGTGGTTGCAGTAGGCAATCACACTATTGATCTTAAGGTTTCTTATTATTATTATTATTATTATTAATAATAATAATAATAATAATTTAAAATAATATCCAAATAATGTTTTTCATAGGACAGGGTACAGATGCAGTAGGGACAGTTTCCTCATTTGAAATGAATGGACAGAACGTGGTTTTGGACTCTCTCAGCAGCGCTCTCTGCTGGCGGATCTACCGCAGCACATGCTGAAGTGGTGCATCTTCTCTCTACAGGCTCTCTGTCATAGATCCAAAAGACCTAAGACAGCTTTGCCAAACATTGCACGTGACAACAAAATACTTTATTATCACAATCCACATTTTGTTTAGAAACAACGGAACAGTAACCTGGCCTTAAGTTTAAGAAAATAAATCTTTTTTGAGGAAGAAAAGGAGAAAATACAATACAAAAATAAAATAAACATCTTTTCTAGTTCTTTCGTTCTTTGTTTCTTTATTCAGATTTAATTGTTCTTAGAAAAAACAAAAATAAGGGATTTTCTTCCTTTCAATGCAATTCTTTATCTTAAATAAACAGTAAAATATCAGCTGGAAGCTGACAAACCACAACAAAATTAACAACAATCACTGTAAAAACTTATTCTGCTTTTGATTCGAACAGAGCAGTGAAATACTTCCTCTCACACAGCTCCGCCTCCCAACTGTGACGTATCCACTCGGGAGACACGTCACAGCGGGGCCAGGCTGAGTGGGCGGGGCCAGACTGAGCCTACCCGCATGGCTGATTGGCTGGCGCCGCTGAGTCGCATGACGGTGAATCAATAAAAGGCGAGCGTTGGAGGGCGGGGCGCGCTGTTCCGTGCTGAGACTCAGAACTGTGCTGCTCTTATAGAGGAGTGTTTGCTGAGTGCGCATGCGCAGCAGTCAGTGCGCGAGGGGACAGACAAAACGCTTAAGTATCGATATCAGTACCAGCGTTGGTATCGATATTATCGATATTTGGATCGATCCGCCCACCTCTGGTTACCATAGTTACAGTCAACAATCAGCTGCTCTTCACTGATTCATTTTCACAGAAACATGAGCACGAAGCAAAGACCTGCTTTAAAAGTCACCACGTGAGTCTTTGTGATCAATGTTACATAAATACATCTTTATATTAACCTAGAATCAGCATTAATATCAGACATCAGATCAGATCAGATTAGATCAGACATCAGATCAGACTTCAGATCAGATCAGACCTCAGATCAGATTAGATCAGACTTCAGATCAGACCACAGATCAGATCAGACCTCAGATCAGATTAGATCAGACTTCAGGTCAGACCTCAGATAAGATCACACATCAGACCCCAGATCAGACATCAGACCAGACATCAGATCAGACCTCAGATCAGATCAGACCTCAGATCACAAATCAGATCAGACCTCAGATCAGATCACACATCAGATCAGACCTCAGATCAGATTAGATCAGACCTCAGAGCTCTAGAAGTCTCCTGGAGTAGTTGTGGTTGTTCATTTTGCTGTGTGGTCAGACATCACTTCTGTCCTCAGGCCTTCAGGGTGGACGAATCAGCCTGTATCGGGAGTATATAAACCGAATCCAAGTGTGAACAAAAGGAGTTTCAGTTTAGCAGGAGACAGTAAAGTCCAGAAGAAGAACTCCACTCAGACCTCCAAACGCACCTTACAGGTAACAGCAGCTCCTGGTGCAGGACTGTATTAATAAACATACAGTAATAAACAGTAATAACATCAATGATCATTATTAATGATCATTATTAAAGAGTCTTAAAGAAGTACTTAGTGACTTTATTACTAAATGCAAATAATAAAAGTCTGATATAAAAATATATTTCACTGATAATACAGTCATATATGTCTCGATGCCCATCATTCCTGTCCTTTATCTCAGGTTGTGGATGAAGCAGGGAAGCACGTCACACCTCAGCCTCTGTATCAACCTGAACCAGGAGTCGTCCAAACCAGACAGAGGAAAATCTTCACGTCCCACGAGACATCAGTGGGAACAATGTCAGACGTTTTATCTCCAGCTTCCCAAACCACCAATGCGAGCTTTGCAGCACCACGTACAGGGTATTTAAGGTGTATTTAACTCGGTCAGTGCTGAATGTGTGGAGCAGGTGCTGAATGATGAAAACTGGACGATTTGCCATTTCAGGTCTTGTTCTGAGAGCAGCTCTGTGTCCAGATCGAGCCAGTTTACAGAATCAATGAACGATGAAACTGAGGATCCGGCTGCGAAAAGAGACACTTTAATGGGTCTCTCAGGTTTGTGTCTGTGTCTCGAACAGTGTCCTTAATGATATTCAAGTCTGAGAAGTAAGAAAACCAAGTTTATAAAGCTGGAAAATGTATGTTTTTTCCATTAAGACGTCTCTGTTTGGAGAGAGGATGTGAAGGAACAGATCAACTTGGTGGATTTAAACCTCATTGAGACGGAGACCATCGGGCTGTTGGACATCCCTGCAGTGTTGATGTCGGTGGACACAGATGAAGCTGAAGTTGAGAAGTATGAGCTGAATTCTTCACTGTATGTTTAAAGATCAACATTATCATACATGAGAAGATGAAACGGGATTGGAGGACCTCGTTCAGCAGTATCCTCCTGGATAGTGGACATGAGGATAGTGTTTTCTGGACGGTCCACCAGCAGTGGACAGAATCGCTCATTTTCTAGTGTACTCGTTTATCATTTCTTTCATTTCTGTTGTAAATTAGTTCAGTTAATCTGGTTTAGGAGACTAAAACTTAGTTAGATGGAGAATTTTTGGGTGGTCCCAGGGTGGACCAGCAGTGGCAGACAGCCAGCGAGATGATTGATGAACATTTTAGGATGGTTGAATCTTCTTTACTCATCTTGTGTTTCTGCTCTTAGGCTGAACTTATTGGACGGTCTGATCTGGTCATGTGGGCAGTTGTTCTAAATGTGCTCCACTTGTAAATGATGTTCTGGACAGTGGAACGGCTGATTTCTAAATGTTCTGAGATCTTTTAAATCCCTTCTCAGACTCATCTGCATGTTTCTGAAGGCCTCAGAGAGATCTTTGGTTCTGGTTAAAGATGTTCATGGGGTGTCCTAACTTTCTGACATGACTGTATAATTTGTATATGCTGTAAATCATTTTTAATGATGGTTTTAATGAAACACACACAGATTTGCACCTGAAAAAGCCTCTTTATGACCACTTTCCACATGAATTACACACTTTAACGTCTGAATTCTTTCCTTTTTGTTCCTGAAGGGAGAAGATTAATATGTATATCGAACTCTGCAGAAGCAAACCCGGCAATGATAAATATGTCGATCGCTCAATGCAGACAATAAATGATGCACCTAAAGCTAAGCAGATCCAAACGGATGCCATCACCATGAGGGAAAAAGGCAGGTTACCACAGCTGTACACGTTTCAGTCTTCACCTTTCTGCTTTGAATGGAAGTGCTAACCTCTGAAAATGATCTGCAGCTGGCACGGCCTCCCTTTGGGACATGTATGATGCATATGCTGGAGGTGACAAGGCAGAAGTGCCAACCAGTGTCTCTAATGGAGAGACGCCCAGTGTCCAGGAGGCCTCCACCACTCATGACCAAGATTCATCCAGAGGCCTAGACACAACCATGTCTGGAGTCCATGCGTCCAGCACAGGTTAATATCGCACTGTTCACCTGCTTCATAATGGAGTCCCAGCTGAACCTGGACCTTTCAGCAGAAGAGGAACCAAATCAAACAAATCAAACAAATGGCAGCCAATCAGGTGTGGGTGGGCGTGTCCTGTTTCATTTAAAGAACAGGGATCTATCAAAGTCAGATCTTCACTGCATGTTTGTGGAGTTTTCCGAGGAGCTCAGAAGAAGAGTTGTTGATGCTCTTCATACTGAAAGCAGAGGGTCACATACTTTTACCCTCAGATAAGAAATATCGGATCATTTTCCTCAATTAATAAATGAACAGCTGTAATATTTCGGTCTCGTTTGTTTGATTTGGTTCCTTTTCTACTTTTAAGGAATGATGAAGTTCTAGCTCAATGTTGAACAGAAATATCAAAAGGGTTCACAAACCTTCTACCATCACTGTATCTGCTAATCCTGGTCCACCTTCTGTATGTAGGTATTACCACCAGCTCCAGAATAGAAACTGAGGCCTTTGTGGTTGAAGTGGAAGACAAGCCTGACCCTGTGCTGATCCTGCAGTCCGAGAAATTTCAGCAGTCTCTTATGTTGATGGAGAGGACAATTCTGGAAAACATCTACCAGCCCAAACTGGCTGCCTACAGACTACTACCAGTACTGACAGGTAACGATGTGTTAAAAACGTGTTGATAAATCTTGGAGATAATGGTGGGTTGTTCTTCTGACTGTGGTGAAGGAACTGCCTAAGATCTTATCAATTCATTTTGTCTAGATCCAGATATTCCGGGGGCTGAGAAGGTGGATCTGGAGGAAAGCTCTCTGAGCCCAGCTCTGAAGCGCCTCTGGGTTTACAGCTGTGAGCCCACCAAGGGTCGCAATGTCAGATGCATGACCTGGAACAAGAAAAATCCAGTACCTACACTCCTACTCACACTGTTTATCCAGTAGAATGTAAGAATCTGATCATCGATGAAAGGTCAGCTTATATGAACATTTATTCCTCTTTTGCTCTAATGTAGGACCTTCTGGCTGTGGGATATGGACAGTCTGAATTTCAGAAAGATCAGAAACCTGGACTTGTCTGCTGCTGGTCTCTGAAGAACCCTACAGTATGTTTGCACCCAGTTTAAGCCCCGATCTGAGTCTCCGTGTCACCTGTAACTATGAACGTTCAGTGTCGCGTCTGTGTCTGTTATAGTGGCCTGGGCGAACCTTTCACTGCGACAGCGCCGTCACTGCCCTGGACTTTTCAGCCGAGAAGGCCAGTCTGTTGGCAGTGGGCATGCATGATGGCAACATCGCCGTCTACAATGTACAGTGCAACATGGAAACACTGATCATCGACAGCAGGTGGCACTACAAACACTGTTATCTCTCTCTTGCTCTGGAGATTCACCGAGTTTACATGCACTGAATTCTCTTAAATTATATTTCTGTGTTCATATGAAAAAGTGTTTCATATATTTAAACATCTGGACGTTTGATCTTCGTTGTAACTACACTGAGAGATGGAGGTGAACTGAAGAAATGACTTTAAACATCAATTATAAACATCATTTGTCATTTTGGACTTTGGAGGAGGTTCTTATTTGAACCTCAGACATTAGTTTGGTTTGCTCTTGATTGTGGGATCATCATGGTCAGATCCAAAGAGCTCTCTGAGGCCTTCAGAAAGAAGGTTCCATCTCTCAGTATAGTTACAGTGAAGACCAAATATCCATACGTTTAAATACGTTAGTCACAGTCAAAGGTGTTCATGGGGTGTCCTAACTTTTGAGCTGCACCCATTGCTGACACAGATGTGCAAATGCACTCTTGTCTATTCCTGCCAATAGAATTGGACTCTCTGGAGCAAACAAACATGACCCTGTTGGAACCATGTCTAATAGCAGGCGTGGACTAGAGGGGTATAAAGCCCCCCAGCATTGAGCTGTGGGAGCAGTGGAACCATGTTCTCTGGAATTTCAACATTGTGTCTTCAATGCTGTTATTGAACACTATCAAATCCTCACAGCAATTTTCCAGAATCTAGTAGAAAGTCTCCCCTGGACAGTAGAGACAGTTACTCCAACGAAAGCAGGAGAAACTCTTTTTAAAACCATCGATTGACTTTGTTCTGCTCTCTTTTGCAGAGACTGTGCCAACAAACACATGGGTCCAGTGTGGCAGGTGAAGTGGATAGATTATGAACGTGGTCCTTCAGGAGAAAAGAAAGGAGACACGCTGATCTCGGTGGCTGAGGATGGAAGGATCTGCAAGTGGTTATTCCGGAAATGCCTCGACTGTGTTGGTAAATTGGAAAATGTTTTATCACTGAGTCTAATTTCAGGCATAATAAATGTGGGCGTGGCCTAACCTTTTCACACAAGTGTATATACTGTACAAATTCTGTCGGGAACGTTCTGCTCCTGTAATGGTTGATATCACCGTTCCTTAGCTGTGTATTCTCTTGTGTGTGCCTATATGTGAATCAGTCCTGATGACGCTGAAGAAGATGAAGAACGATACGGGACCAGAAGAGAGCAAGAGGAAGAGTGGGGCTTTGGTTTCTCGCCCGACGCCTGGGCTGTGTTTCGATTTTCACCATGATGTTAGGAGTTTTCTTGATCACGCACTTACAGTTCTTTTCATTTAAATGAAGCCGAGTCTGAAGGTCCTTGTTTCTCTTCTCTTCATCAGAATACCAAACTCTATTTGACTGGAACAAAAGGGGGCGACATTTACAAGTGCTCCTGCTTACACCACGAGCAGTTCCTCAGCACCTACACAGCACACAAAGTAGGACTAACTCACATTGTGCATCAGCAGATCCTCAGCTTGTTTCCGATTGCAATTTCATATGTTCTCATCCTCTTTACTTTTCTAGCGTCCCATCTACAAGGTCGCGTGGTCCCCCTTCTGTCCAGATGTCTTTTTAAGCTGTTCTGCAGACTGCACCATTCAGCTTTGGAGGCAGGATCTCTTCACTCCTGTGCTGGGCTTCTCCTCCACACACAAGGCTGTCCACGATGTCATGTGGTCCCCACGGTGTGCCACTGTGTTTGGGGCACTGAATGAGGACAGGGTAGAAATCTGGAACTTGGAAAAAAGCATGTAAGAACCCAATCATTGTCTTCCTGATGAGCCGCACCTGTCTCTGATTAAGGGAGGAGCACCATTCATCTATCGTTTAATCCATTGACTATGTTAACGATTGGTTAGATGATCGAAACCACTCATTTTCCTCGAACAAATCAATCTAAGCTCTTCATTTCACTTCATAGTCCTTCGGTTTTATCAACAACAAACTGCATGTCATCATATGATGCAGCACAGCAGAATATAAACCCAGCTTTACGGACTGAAGAGCAGAAATTGGTTGGTCATCTGTTCCTGCATCCATAGTGATGTTCTCTCCCTGTGTTCTTCCTCTTGCAGTCTGGATCCAACTATTGTAAGTGAGGCCAGTCCTGGGGTGAAGCTGGATTCTCTGCTGTTCGCCAGTGAGACAGACTGTGTCCTGGTGGGAGACAGTGAGGGCCAGGTCACCATCTACAAGCTGGAGAACTTTGCAGTAGGAGCAGGCACACAGGTTAGTTTTGATAAGAACACCTTCATTCTGAACATCTCAACTACTTTTATGTGATTCTTTGGAGCCCAAACACATGCTCTCCTTCCTGGCAGGTGAACACACTGGAGGACATCATCAAGTCCACGCTGGCCCGCCACCTGTGACAAGCTGCTCTACTCCATCATCCCTGCAACAGTAATGGCTAGTGTCCATCAGACTCAGTGACTCCATTTCAGAATAACAATGAGATTACAGCAGACTGGCCATGTCTGGAAGAACACTGAGTTTTCTTGTAGGAGTAGAATGAACATTCTGAATGAGGATCACCTGCCAAAATCAATTCCTGTCAGCAGCAGATTAAAGTTGATGTTTGAACCAGACATGTCTCCATGAAATCTATCAATCAGCTCCTCAACTTTTCTGAAGGTTGTAAAGTGATGCTTCACTAAACTTCTTTAATCTTTAGACAGACGTGAAAGAGACACTCCCACGGTTATTACTACTTAAAATCAGAATCAGATCCAGCACATCCACACGTACAAGTGGAGAACATTTAGAACAACTGCCTACATGACCAGATCAGACCGTCCTACCAGTTCAGCCCAAGAGCAGAACCACAAGATGCATAAAGAAGAGCCAACAATCCTAAAATGTTCATCACAGGACCTACAGGTAGCTCTCACCACAGATTTGTGAAGAACTTCATAGGAGCTGTGAAGCATAGTGGTGGAAGTGTGATGGTTTGGAGCTGCTCTGCTGCAGCAGGGTGTGGAGATCTCTCCATCATAGAAACCACTATGAGATCTTTATTGTATCAGAGGGGGTTTGAGGAGAACATAAGAGCGTCTTTCTTCCAGTTGATGGTAGAGATGGTAGACGGTTCTAGGAACATCTAAGTGACATTATTTCAGACAAAGGAGGAGATACAGCTGTTAGGACAGAGGGGTCTGAACTTTATCCTCACAAGAAAATGACATTTTTATTTATGATGTTTAAAGACGTTTCTTCAGTTTTATGTGTTTAGTTAAATCATCTCCATCTCTCAGTGTAGATCAAATGAAGATGTCCAGATGTTTAAATATGTCAAAGATCTTCACGGGGTGTCCTAACATTTTCACATGACTATATTTGTTTACTAAAAGTCATTTAATTCAATAATTATAAGAAGATGAAATAGAATATGACAGATCTGTGAGAGTGTGTCATCAGGACCAGAGGGAGCCCTCACTAATGATCAATAATCATCAATATCATGAATAATAATATCAGTAATTACAGCAACAACTTGAACATCAGTGTTGGACAACAGGTGCTTTTGTTCCTAACAAACTATTTCATAATACGATCAGAACCGTGAGAGAACCCGACAGCTGAGAGATCTCTACATCACATGACTTTCATGAGGAAACACATCGAAAGTTAATGGAGAGGCTATGAAAGTCTGATTACCAGAACCTCTCGACAGATTACAACCCATCCATGCCATCAACACCCATCACACCTCTGCAAATGACTGTCATTATGAGAACTGTTATAATCCATGAGCTCTCAGAGCTCCTTATTCTGAGTCCTTTAGTGCTTTCGTCCTTTAGATCAAACAGTTTAGTGCTGAAGAGTGAAGCTCGAGGCGTCAGCAAATACAGTCTCTGCAGCTTTACAAGAACAGCAGCGATGAGAGGAAATGGATGCGGGGTGATCTTTTGCTGGTTTTAGACACATGGTGTGTTCAATAAATGGCTTTTCTGTAACACAGACCTTTCGTCCACTGGCTTCATCCTAACTGTGCTTATTTACAAAATGAGGACGAACAAAGGCTGTCTGACACGAATCCTCTTAGATTTTACGTAGAAAGCATTTCTGCTGTTTATGTTTTCAATATATCATCGCTGTCCAATGAAAACCATGTATCTCCATTTTTGTCCATTTTTAGTTTTGAATGTGGTGAGTGGACCAATCGAAAAGCTCCAAATTACTTTATATAATCTAGTGTTTTTCACTGGACAGCGACAACATACAGTATTTTAATTGAACCTGTTAAAGTAGGGCTGTGTATATATCATGATACAGTCACAATTTAATATGTAGTATTAAGTGTATTGTGATACTGTTATTAAGGCCAATTTTGTGATATTTTCATAGTTTCTCAAACCTTTATTCGCCTGGAAATGACCGTTTTAATATTTAATGGAGCGTCACACGCAGATATTGTTATTTTCAGATATTTGTGTGAATGACCTTGTTTTATTCTTCATATTTGTAGCTTGTAAGGACTCTAAACCCTTTCACAGCTTAGAAATCTAGGAAAAATTGATTTTATTATCATTTTTATTAGTTTGTTTTTTATTGATATTATTAATATGTAATTAAGTTATTATTATTATTAATATTATTTTAGTAGTAGTAGTTATATGGTCTATCTCGACTCTTATACTGGAACTGTAGTAAAATGATGTGCACGTAATCAGACACAACTCATCACTAACTTATAAACTGCAGCCTGCACTGCCCCCTAGTACTTTTTTGGGTACTACACCTCACGCCTCAGTTGTTTTCCTGTGGATTGTTGCCATTTTCCAACGTCAGTTATGGTTCTGCAATGTGTTATGTGTATTATGTCTGTAGGTTACTCTGATCCTGAGAGTGTGAGGGTGTGAGGGTCAGGTTCATTAAAAATCAATATTTGAGAAATTAAAATTGCGAGAGTAATATTGCAATATTAAAATCGTCTTCTACCCCTAATTCATAGGTCCTATAAACCTTAGTTATTAATATTAATTAATATCATTTTATTTTCTGATTTTCAGTACCATTTAGACATCACACTAAGCATCATATCTCAGTGTTATTTGATATATACTGTTGATGCATCTGTAACATTTGGGGTCATATTGACCATCTTGAACCGATGTTCTGCCAGAAAAGCCATAATGGTCAGATTATTGTGATCGTGATCATTTTCACTCTTTATTTGAAGCTCGGTTGGTTTCTAGAGAACACGTTTTATCGGTCAGATCAGCAGATATTGGATGTCTATTTTGCAGGGGTGAGTTGTGCTGCTCCACGTCTGACTTGATTAGCTTTGCATTATCGAGAAAATCACTGCAATCAAACCATTATCCTGCAGCGGTCAGGAGACAAAGCCCTGTCCCAAAAGGATGTAATCGGATTGGAGATTGAGGCAGTAAAGCACTTTACTACCTGTTGAAGAAGCCTTTTTTCGAGATACACATCCTGTCATTAGAGATAAAGGGCCATATAAATTTGTTTGGCTGAAAGGGACCCTGTGAGCAGGACAGGGCCTGAAGAGGAGGTGTATAAATAAGGAGCTCACCTTAGAGCATCTTTCAGAGACGAAGCACCAGCCTTGAAGACTACCACAGGAAGGACCACGAGGAGGACATCGAACGATCCACCATGAAAGCTTCACGTTCTCCACTGCCTCTGTTGCCCCTGATGCTGCTGTGGGCTGTGTGTAGTGTGTCGCAGGTGCAGGCGGAGGTCAAAGCGGTCAAGCTCTGTGGCCGGGACTTCATCCGGGCCGTGGTCTACACCTGCGGAGGGTCCAGGTGGAGGAGGTTTCTCACTCCACTGAACATGGAAGGTGAGTCCTGATATGTGACTTTATCATCATGATGTAATATTGGATATTTAGGCTCATATTTCAGGATTTTTTTTGTTTAATTTGACGTACTTTTATTCGCCAGTTGATCATCAGCTCCGCCCCCTCTCTCTGATCAGTCAGAGTCTGTATGCAGGTTGATCATCAGCTCCGCCCCCTCAAAATCACCAACGGTGACTGGTTCTCTATGTCCCTCAGTAAAAGATTGACTGTCCTCTGATACGTTTTCCTGTGACTCTGATTTAATCTCATCCAGTAAGCGATACAGAGCCACAGCTCTGAGCAGATCCTGCAGTGAGTTGCGCTTCATTTGATCTTCAAGCATCTGCTCCTGATAGACCTGATGACAGGAACAGAAGCCAGGCCTGATCAATTAGGTAGATTTATTACTAAAGGCAGAGCAGCTCCATCCAGGAGAGCAGCACATGCTGCTAAAGTGCATTACTAGTACATTCATCACGCTGTGCTCCTGGATTGTCTCTGCACTATAATTATGTAATCTTTCAGGACAACTCCTGAGTCTGGACCCTGGAAGTGGAGGTCCACAAATAGAGGTACTTATCACATTTGACCATGAACATGAAAATCAATGTCCAGCCGACAGCGTCCTGTGGGCAGCGTCCTGATGAGCTTCTGTCTCTGACTTTACATCTACAAGGTGGAGACACATGGTACGAGTGTCTAATAGAGTGGACAGTGAGTGGACACAGTGTTTAAACACTCCAGCAGCACTGCTGTGTCTGGTCCACTCGTACCAGCGCGACACACCCTAACACACCACCACCCACATAATATCTGCTCTGTGGTGGTCCTGTGGGGTCCTGATCATTGAAGATCAGGGTGAAAGGAGGAAAATAAAGTCTGCAGAGAAACAGATGAACTACAGTCTGGAATTATAGAACCACAAAGAGCTCCTGTGTGATCAGAGGAGCTGACAGAGAGGACAGTGAGAGTATGTGGGTGTGTTTAATGTATATAAACTGGAATGAGGAGACTGGATGACAGGTTCAGTGGTTAGATTAAAATAATAGAGGTTCAATCATTTCTACACAAAGTCCCCTGTGAGATTTTGAATGTTATTTTAAGCCTCTGTTAGTTTGAATTGTAGTTCAGTTCCTCATGTAGTATCTGGGTCGTTAAATTAGGTGCAGCTGATGAATCTGAGTGTGTGTGGTGGCTGTGGAAGCTTTGAGGAGGATTCTTCTAACCATCTCAGAAGATGGCTGCAACTGTTTACTTGTTTGTTTGTTATATAGATTGTATGTTATGTAGTATTTTACTGCACACTGTGTCTTTTATCATCATATATCAGCTATAAGGGGTCTGATAAAGGGTCCGGTGTGCCTGACGACTGTACGTGTGTTGTGTTTTACAGGGTTTTCTAATGATGAGCAGAACAGCTCTGACGACCTGACTGGGAGCGAAGGATTAGACCTGTCTACCCGAGAAATAAGCCCCCTGATGACCAACACGTGCTGTAAGATGGGCTGCAGCAAGAGTGACCTCTCCTACCTGTGCTGAGAGGTGGACACATTTGGAGTTGAAACCTCTGGCCTTTTGCAGTAATTGTTAAATCAGAGAATCAGTGAGTGCCTGTGAAATAAGGGTTAAAGGCACGTAAACAAACACTGTAAAGCCAAAGCCAGAAATTGTCTTTTACAAATATTCTGTTCATTATTTTATGAGCTGCTTGTGGGAAACATTATTCTTATGTTTATTAACATAATTGTAGGACTGCTGAGAAATAAATTCATCGTTTTGAATGTATATGTTGCCAGTTTTGTCTAATAAATATTGCTGCATAATCACCGTGTTTTTAATGCCATTTTTTTAATTTCATGGCTCCATTCCAACCAATATTTATGTGGTTTTAAATCAAAGTGTAATATTTTGTTAGATAATAAACATCCAGAATAAACCAATCAGCCATAACAATAACATTATTTCTACATTCACTGTCAGTTATCAGCTCCTCTGATCACACAGGAGCTCTTTGTGGTTCTATAATTCCAGTCTGTAGTTCATCTGTTTCTCTGCAGACTTTATTCTCCTCCTTCCACCCTGATCTTCAATGATCAGGACCCCACAGGACCACCACAGAGCAGATATTATGTGGGTGGTGGCACAGCAGCTGGAGTGTTTAAACCCCTGAGAACAGTCCACCAGCGTCCTGAGAGCATCGTATGGCAAATAAAGCTGATAATAATTTTTCTTTCTTCCAGTTTAAGCAATACTTTGGATTTGTTCATGGTGATCCCTCTCACTTCATCGATCAAGAGCAAACCCAACTAGTGTCTGAGGTATAAATGTGGTTTTGTGGACGTGGTAGGAGGCTGTTTTATGGGACGTAGAGTTCGATTTTTGAAATGACTTCATCCACGTGGAAAAGCACTAAAGAGGAAAACAGATTCGTACATTCCGATTACATCTTTTATTGGTGTGGAAAGAGCAAAGTTCATCATCATTAACAGTGTCTGTACAAACACAGCTTGCACATGTTGCTGGGCAGAAATGATGAGTTTAAAATCTTCTAACACACACACACGCACACACACACTCGTGCACACACACACACACACACACATCACTGCACTTACAGTACCTGACTGACACACATCAATGCATCTCGCCTCTCTAGCAGATCCTGGATAACCCGTCACTCTGGATTATAAAGACCGATCAATCAGCAGCTACAACTGCATTCGTGGGCTTTTCGTGGGTGAACAGTTTAAAGTCTGGATTCTGATCAATTTAGTGCAATTCAGAAATCAATGCAGGAGATGTGCAATGTGATGTTCATGTCCAGTGCACCGCTCTTCCACCACGTAAGTAGAACAATGTACAGTAGATCGGAACAGGGGAAATAAACCTTCATCAAGCACCATCGCCCTCAGAACTGTACCCTTGTGTCTGATGCTGATGCATCAGGATGTTCAACAGTAGCACAGTGGTTTTCTTTTCCACGTGAAACAATATTTCTTCCACTTTGTTTTTGTTTAGAACATTTAAAAAATATGCAGCTTATTCTCTCTTAGAGGACAGTTCTGGAGATACACACACACACACACACACACACACACACACACACACACACACACACACACACACACACACGAATACAAAAAGAAAAAAGAAGCGTTTTGGTCTTCCTAACCCCTCCCCAAACCTCGTCCTTGTCATCTCACAGAGACATACCATTCGCAAAATAAATCCATGAACTCAAGCACCAGGGCGGTTTGGATAGGGGTTCATGCTCTATACATCAAACAGAGATAGAATGAGATGATTAGGGTTGGGTACTGGTCACATTTGAACTGGTACCACTGGAATACGGTATATATGCACCCGGAGGTACTGTTCTGTCTCTGTAATAGCAGAGAGTGATTCTGGGGATGTCTGGTCATGGTGGACCACCATGATCCTATAACCATAGTTCATCCTATTGTACAGTTAGTGATCTGTAGTAGTTCTGCTGTGTTCTGATCCTCACTGTACTGGACTGAGTGATGTTCTGAGTGTGGATCGGGTCAGTGTTCTGATCCTCACTGTACTGGACTGAGGGATGTTCTGAGTGTGGATCGGGTCAGTGTTCTGATCCTCGCTGTACTGGACTGAGTGACGTTCTCAACTAATCCCCTCATCACTGTGTTTACGCATGTACCAAAATTTGGCACCAACTGATTGAATGCGAATCCATACTCAGTAGAACCGACCTAATTCGATCAGTGCCCTTAAAGGTACTGATTTGGGTACCCAACCCTAGAGATGGTCAGATACAACAACGTTGGCGTGACCCAAAAAAAACGTGTTGAAAAAGTTCGAAAGCTGACAATCCGTGTTTCGACTAATAGTGCAGATTTACACAACACTGCTTTCAGAAAGCATGACGCACCCGGTACAAACAATATTCATCCGTTTTTTAATACACCCCCACACACACCCACCCATATACAGCTCAAATCCTCTGTTGCACTTGACTTTAAAAAATTATATCTGAAATAAATTTAAAAATTATACCTCAGCATTGTACTGTACACAGCTTACCAACTACACAGATACCAAAAAAGAAAAATCAAATATTTATAACTTCAAGGGTCCTAAACTGTGGTACCATTCAAAGTCTATTCATATACAGTGTCACAGAGTTTTTTGTTTCTTTTTTTGTACAAGAATCATCATGAATAAATAAAAATAGAATGATGTACTCAGAAATCTAACACTGCTGTCTCGGGAACAACAGAAAGGCTATTTAACAATACGAGGAATACACCAAACGCCCTTCGAGATATATATTATCCATTTAAAATTACATTTTGAACAGCTCTTTTTTTCTCAAGGGGAAAAAAAAAACTTGATACAGTTGCAAGCAAGACATATTTTAAGCTGTGGCTGCCCAAAAAAACCTCCAAACACAAATGAAAAACAAACAAAAACAAACAAACAAACAGAAAAGGTCCAGGCGTGGAGCAGAAACCCCCCAAACCCCCCACCTTCCCATTTACATACGACTGAAAACCGCTGTTACAGTCGATTTTCCGACTCGTCTGATTCGACAACATTCCGACAGCTCTGCTGGTTTACTCCGACGACTGACTTATGAGCGAGATGTTAGGTCTCGCGATACATCACCACCTGGTGGTTGAGAGATATGTCCCAGCAGGGACAGTGGACTCGAACCCGAACAACCCTGACTCCTATCCACATTTGGCAACAGGCAGACATTTACATCGGTCCTGGATGGAATATTTCCCTGTCGACAGAAAGAGTTCGACTGGTCATGGACTTACGGACACTAGTGGACTTTTACTCGAGGTTTTACTCGGGGTTCTAAACTCCCTGAGCTCCTTATCCTGGTCCGAATGCGCTGCTTTGCTGATTCGATTGGACACTGGCTTGTCTGGACCACATTTAGACAGATAGAGTATTCAGGCAGCCACAGCCTGTGGGTAGAACAACAAGACATTAGACAGACGAGAGGCTAACCTTAAGGGAAAACCCGTGCTGTCTAACAGCAGCAATACAGTTTTTGAAATGTTAACAGTTTACAAATACAAGAAGTACACCCTAAAACGGTCCACGATTTCTATATGCAACTTATACAATACTGCTGGAGTGTGGGCTCTGCCTGCTTCAGACATCTATAAAGGGATCCTCTGTAAGGGTTCAGGCAGGGGCCGGAGTGTTTCGAGTAATTTTCACTTAGTCCATGAAGACACACTCTGTCGTAGGCTGTAGTGCTGATTAGTTGTCCGCCATGTATTTTCCTAAAAAACGAAACAAAAAGAGGACATTTTGAAATAATTGTGTATTAAACCATCTTAATATCCCAACGTTAATAAACCCAACCTCATCCGGACGCTCCCTTCATCACACTGGATGCTCCCAACACTAGGAGGAGCTTTCTCCGATACATGTGAAGCACTCTTTTTGACCTGCCACCATTGCATGATTGGTGGGCGGCCAATGTGCCCCCCAGCTCCAATACCACAGCTAACAGACGTCTGGGAGGGGAGACAGCACCACCATAAATCTGAGCTAAAACGTCCTACGAGTAGATCACGAGAACCAAATCAAACAAAGTTCCTCCATTTGCACACAATCTATCTGGAGCACTTTGTAGTTCTATAATTGTATTATAATGAAGTATAATGCGGGTGGTGGATCAGACCTCACTGTCCACTCACTGTCCACTCTATCAGACACTCCTACCGAGTGTCTCCACCTTGTAGATGTAAAGTCAGAGACAGAAGCTCATCTGTTTCTGCACAGTTTGTGTTGGTCGTCCTCTAGTCCTTCATCGGTGCTCACAGGACGCTGCCCACAGGACAGCACACTCCAGCACTCCAGCAGCACTGCTGTGTCTGATCCACTCGTACCAGCAACACACACTAACACACCACCACCATGTCAGTGTGACTGCAGTGCTGAGAATGACCCACCACCCACATCATAGCTGCTCTGTGGTGGTGAGATCTTTTTATGACAGTAGTTATGTGGTTATGTCAGAAACCTGCTCTGTACTCTATATTTGGAATTTTATACTGGTGTCTGAAAGCTCAGTGGGGAATATACACGGTAGGGTGTGCGATCATGATTCCACAATGTAGAACAATCGGCCATGTACAACCAATGTCCCCTAATGGTAATGGACAACACAGAATGCACATAATGTCATTTGGTTTTGAGATTCATGCACGACTAGTCTGAGGAAGACAGACAGTCAAATCACATAATGCTACCATGGCAACAATTCCCTGGGTGGACTGTTACTGCAACTGCAGAGCGCTGAACAAACCTGCATCGTTTTCCCATTCAGGGCAGAGAAATCAGGTGACACTGGAAACACCAATAGATATTCAGATGTACAGTCATGTGTTAGGACACCCAAAGAAGTTCAGTGAGATGTTTCTATAACCGTCTACCGACATCACTAACTTTATGTAACATGGTTATGACATCATTTTCAGGCCGAAATGGTTTACACTTGACACAAGCCAATCAGGATATGTTTAGACGGCTCATTTGCATACTCCCCAGTCCTGTAATATCAGTGTTGTGAAGACAGGTAGGGGACGTGTGGTGCACGTGTGGGGTGTTTTCCTCCTCACCTGCAGCAAATCTCTTCTTGATGAGGGAAAATCGGTATCCAGGGCCGACCAGCTCGATGTCGCAGCCAGACAGGATGCTGCCTTCGCTGGTGAACTGTACTGCCAAAGGGGCCGGTTTACTGGGGCCATCGGTCAGCTGGAACCGGGCCAGCAGAGAGCCGACACCTGGAGCCAGAGGGAGGACAGGAGACAGCAGGACAGTGGGGAAGAGGTGAGAATGCTTATAAGGATCCCTGATATAATTCAATGTCAGTATTTCAATGAACATTTCTGAAGGTTTTTCACCTCCATTCTCAGACTTCTGAGAAATATCCGGAATCTTCCACAGGATTCTCTGCTGCTCTGCGTTCCTGAGTAGAAACATAATGAAGAAAACATCATTTGTCAGTCACCACTCCTCCTCATTCTTCTCTTACTCAGTCCCATTACAATCGCCACTCTCACAGAACTTCTCACAAAAGCCAGGCTTGCTTTTCCCATGTATTCAGGATCTTCTTCATCTTCTCAGGATCAATGAGGTCCAAGCATAACCATCCAAATGGAACCATCCAAATGATCAGCGCCCCTTGCCACACAGCAGCACTTTGTAGGTCTGTAATTACAGACTGGTCTTCAATGATCAGGACCCCACAGGACCACCACAGAGCAGCTATTATGTGGGTGGTGGGTCATTCTCAGCACTGACATGGTGGTGGTGTGTTTAAACCCCTCGGTGCCACTGCTGGACTGAGAACAGTCCACCAACCAGAAATACATGCATCACAGATCATTTGGTTGAGACTACAGAAGATTTCTAGTTGTCTCACCAGGCAGCTGGGGGGAGCACAGCTTGTAGTTTGCTGACACCTCCATCCACAGGGATGAGGAACTGGACATTGTTAAGGGCCACTGGTGTGGTCATTGCATTGCCATTGTATTTGTAGTCTATCCTCAGGTCGGTGCTGGTGGGCTCACACCTCCAGTTCACAGCCAGGTTTAGGGGGGTAGACTGAAGACCCTGTGCTGATACCTGGTAGATAAACATGAAAGGAGCACATAAGGCGCACAGATATACTGATCTTCATCACAATATTTGTTCATCATGATGAAGACGGTGATCATGATGATGTTTTAATTCAGGTTTCACCTGATATTTCAGCATGTCCACATTGTAGTATGTGGCCTGAGGCTTCTGATCAGCCACCTTCTTCAAGTGGGTCATGAGGTTCGTCATATTCACCCAGAACTCTTTAGCGTTGGGGTTGGACTGCGTGGTGTCACTGTGGAGGAAACAACAGAACAATGAAACAGACCATAGAGCGATCACATGTGAGGTATGGAGGTAAAGCCATGGCCAAATAATACAGATCATCTTTGTTCAGTGTATGAACAAATGCTCCTTCCAAAAAAATCGCAGGCAGCGAGGTTGATGAGCTCACCACTGATTAGTCATATGTGAGTCACCATCAGCTGACTGTAAGCGAGAGCAGAGCTGAGGAGCTATGCTGAGCAGGAAGGCTGTATTAGAAGCTGCTGTCAGAAGATTGCGTCTGCATTTCCTCACAGGGCCAGTGGAAAATGAACGAAGCAAACTTCAGACACCTACAGAGGCCGTGAGGTCACGTCCTGCATAAATAAGTCACGGCAACGAGATGGTTAATCATGGTGTCCATGATTACATAAGATGTGGGAATGAAAAAGTCATGTCCACGATAAGGGTTGCCACACGTTCCCACCCTCCACCAACACTTTTGTTATAAAATCCTGGACACTGCATAGTCATTTGTCCAGGAGGGAGGGACCAAAAAAAGGGACAAATTGCACTTAAAACTGGACACTGCATAATCATTTGTTCAAGAGGGAGGGACAAACAAGGGACAAATTACACTTAAACCTGGACACTGCATAGTCATTTGTCCAGGACGGAGGCACCAAAAAAGGGACAAATTGCACTTAAAACTGGACACTGCATAGTCGTTTGTTCAGGACGGAGGAACAAAAAAAATGGACAAATCACACTCAAAAGCGGACACCGTTTTGTCGTTCAACAGTGGAGCTGTGACCGTGATTAATTTTTCATTTATGCGTGATGTCACCTTAGGGGCTCCGAAGACACCAGACATCAGTCTCTGTCAACAACCAGCTGCTGTAAGTTAAATGAACGGCCAACGTTCCGTTACTTTTGCTTTGGTTGAGGGAAGTAAAGGGAGAACCTGTGAGAAGTGGATGGAGCCCAGTAACTGTATGTGAAGAGAGTTAGAAGTGTCATTTACCAGCACAGTAACTGGGGGTTAGGGAGGACGTGCTCCAGACGACTGTAGTTGGTTATGCTGAAGGTTAGAACCGCAGGCGATGGGTTATTGGCAAAATGCCTGGTGATGCCAGCCGGGAACGATAAGACCATCTCTCCAGTGATCTTCACAACACACCTTTGGGATGGATAGTGGAGTTAGATATCATTATTTTTATACTAGCGTTGAAGATTTGGGGACAACTGTCTTGTTGTTACTTTTCTCTTAAGTAAGAAAAATACGTTCCAGGAAAACGAGTCACTTCAGGCTCCTGCAGATGGTGTTACGTAACGATCATACTGTAAACACCTGTGGGGTGTGTATCCGGATTCATAGCTTGAGAAGCGGTGGCACAGTGCAGTGAAGGTCTCATTGGATGTGTGGTAAATTAGTCACAAAGCAGATGTCTCTGACGAGACAACCACGATTGGTAGATGTAGAGCGTACACGTCCATACACCTGCAGATTCAGTTCCCAAGATGCAATCGTTCCTTTCAGCCAATCATTGATATCTGCTTTGTGACCCATTTTCCACACATGGAACATGACGCTAACCGCACTGTACCAGCTCTTCTCCATCTATGGATCTTGTCACACACCCCGCAGGTATTTATATTCCCATCGTCCAACTTATGTGCAAGTACCTGCAAGTTTGTGAACTCGTTTGTTAACTACTAGTTTGTTAACTATTGTGAAACAGTTTCTCAGTGAATAAGACCTACTTGCTGGGATCAGTTCCTTTGAAGTAAGCGTTGACCGTTTCAGTGAATGCTGCAGCCACTGGGAGTGTGTCCTGGGCCCCCATGGTCAGGGGACTGGGCCCACGTGAGCACCCTGGAACACACACACGACACACACAACCCACATTCACTGCGACTTCCCGAAGTAAGAACACTCTTCTCTACGACCCTAGAACGAGCTCTAGATTTATTGTAGATACATTTCTTTTACTGCAGAATAAGCGCGAGAGAAAGTGAAGAAAGAAAGGAGGAAAAAAAAGAAAAGATACAGAAAAAGCAAGAAACAAAACGGATGATCAGACACAGTAAATGTGCAACAGTTGACAGCAGACAAAACAGATACTAGAATTCTCTCTGTTTGCTTAAACTAGAACCGAAGGTCTCTTTAACCAGCAAGATTACACTTCACTGTCCTAGTGTAGAATTCCCTAATTCCATCTGTAGTTCTACTCTTACAGACTGTAGTCCATTTTCAGCAGTCAAGACCTCACAGGACCACCACAGAGCAGATATGATGTGGGTGGTGGGTCATTCTCAGCACTGCAGTCACACTGACATGGTGGTGGTGTGTTAGTGTGTGTTGCTGGTACGAGTGGATCAGA
>CM067504.1:41722909-41744283 GCA_034509495.1 Acestrorhynchus altus
GTGTGTGTGTGTGTGTGTGTGTGTGTGTGTGTGTGTGTGTGTGTGTGTGTGTGTGTGTGTGTGTGTAAATGTCAGTGTTCTTGTTCTCGTACTGAACTCGATCATGTTGTTCTGTCCTCAGGTGATGAAATTGCACGACCAAGACGTTCTATTCCCACAGCTCCCCCCGCCTCTGCCCCCTCACCTACACCTGCACCTGCACCTACACCTACACCTACACCTGCACCTGCACCTACACCTGCACCTCAGCCTCCCAGGTAAATACATACATGAAAAATGTATTGATAATTAAAGGACAGACGATAAAAATGGACGTATCTGAACAGTAACATTATGAAAAGCCTTTATAGATTATAGATTGGAATTAAAATGATGCATGATTTTTTTTATTGAGTAATCAATTTAAATTGATTTGTCATGAAAGCTCTAGAAAGGCTGGGCAGAAGATAAGCTCTGCAGATCTCTGCTGCTCTGTGTGTCATAAACGAAGAGACAGGCAGAAAGATGAAAGAGGCTTAGGCTGGAAATGGGTGCAGCGTGGATGAGCTTCAGTACGTCTTTCCTGGAGACGGTGGATGTGTATGACTCACCCGTATCGGCCTGCTTTTCTCCATTTCAGCAGTAAGAAATCTCCAGTGCCAGAGGACGCAACAGCCTTATTTGGCCCTCCGCTGGAGACGGCCTTTGATGAGCAGAAGACTGAAGGTACAGAGCTTTGCATCGTCATATTTTTGGGCTAAAAACTTTATATAGAGTGATGTGAAAAAGTCAGGACACCCCATGAACACGTGTGTCTAACATGTTTAAACATCTGAGCATCTGATCTTCACTGTAACTACACTAAGAGATGGAGGTGATAAAACGAAACACATAGAACTGAAGAAACATCTTTAAACATCGTTCATAAACTTACTCCCTAACAGCTCTATTAGCTGGTGTCTCCTCCTTTGGCTGAAAGGAGTAATAAATGTGGGCGTGTCCAAACCGTTTCTTTGAGAAAGCGACATGTGTAATCATTTCTTCAGTCGTACGTGTTTAGTTATATCATCTCCATAATTTAAAATGAGGATCAAATGTCCAAATATGTTCAAGTACAGCTGTTTTCATTGTGTCCTACTTTTTCACATGACTGTATTTCCATGTTTAATGTAAATATATTAAAACGCAGAGGCACAAAAGACAACTTTTCCTCAACACTATTCCATCCTGTGTTCATTTATTGACGTGGTGTCTGTGTCTTCAGGTTATAGAAAACATAACTGCTGTCAGATCAACACTTTGAACCTCTGTTTTCAATCGATTGGCTCATTTTGAAAATCCCAGCCGAACTTTACACCAACTTATCTGAGCGAAAGAAACGAGCCACAATGCAATCTGTTAACAAAACGAAATCGTGGAGAATATGATCCAGAGATGCGCTGTTTTGATGGGACAGCGACACTCAGCGACAGTTTCATTTTGTTGTTTGCATCAAACCACACTTCCTTCCTTATATTTATAACAGAATCCCTAAAGCTGCTTGCTTATCCTTCGAAAACGGGCTTATTTTATAGTCGAGGTCTCAGCTCAGTCAGGTCTCAGATCCAGAGAGTGTTGTTTTTCATTCTGAAGAAGGGAAGGATGGACGGGACGCCGTCTCTGAGCTGTACAGTAGTTAACGCTGCTCTCCGTTGGGTGTGTGTTGATCTCCTGTACACTAGTGGTGATAGAGGAAGCTGAGATTTGGGGTGCTCCCTTACGTGACCAAATCCCAGACTCTACTCTGGGAAGACCTTTCCCTTCAGGAAGTAAGTCTCCAATCATGTGGGCTGCCCCCATCTGGGTTCATGAACCTTCCTCTCATACCATCCCCCCCACCCCCACCCCACGCCCCGCCTCCCAAACGGTCGTTGGAGTGAAAATCGGCTGTGAATGTGTTTTTCATTAACTTCTCCCTGTGCAGCCTCCATTAACCCACTAATTTCACAAATCATTAGCCAGGAAAGCCAATCAAACTTGCATCCCTAAAGTCATCCAGTTGTGCCCGTGGCAATCTCCTATGATGACAGTTTACTTGATGTGGCCTATTTTTCAGATTCGTTGAGCTTCGGTTGAAACTTGCTTTAGCTGAACAAGTCTGAGACCACGTCGGCGCGTGGGAATTAAAACATATTCATAAACGTTAATAAAAATAAGAAATATTCAAGATATTTTACATTTCAGATCAAACTGGAGATCATGTATGGTCTTCCAGGATGCTTTTGTATAACCTTGTTCAGTATTTGTGGGAAATCAAATGCTACAGATTTATGAAATTGATCTGCATATTTTCAATTATCTATAATAATAATAATAATAATAATAATAATAATAATAATAATAATAATAATATGATATATTTGCTTAGATTTTCAGGCTGATAGATTGTGTTTATTAAATTAAAGAGTATGAGGTCACTGGTGGTCTCAGACTTTTGGACCTTAATACATGTGGGGGGAAATAATACACCTGTAGACCTTTAGTTCTACACTGTGACTTTGATATTACACAGATCTGTGAGGGCAAAAGTATGTGAACCTCTGCTTTCAGTATCTGTTGTGACCAACCCCCCTCCCTTGTGCAGCAATAGTGATCAGTCCTGCACTCATTTTAGTCCATCTGATTGTCTCCCATTGGTTGAAAACACCCGACACTTATTTCACCATCAGATGATCTGCTGATACTACAGGTTCATACCTTTGCCCTCACACATTCAGGTACCACTGTAGCTAGAATCCTAGAATGCTGTTCGCATGAACTGGGTCCAGTAAACCCAGTGGGAGGGCTGTATTTTAAACTGGTGGGCCACAGAGAGTGAAGTGTCATCCCATGCCCCAGCCCTTCCCAGTTTCTCCCTGCATCTACTGAGTGAGACCCTGCCTGTGCATGGTGTTTCAGGCATGGACGCAGTCTTTAGCGTAGTGCAGGCATAATGTCCAGTCATTAGGTGGATTGAGAAAGCTTGTCTCAGCTGGCCTGATGTCATTGCAGCGTTACCTCCGCTTCCACCCAAGAATGTGCCGACCTCTCCTCCTCCAAGCAACTCTCCAACCACAGAAACTCCTGGTAAGGCCGCACCTCAAGCCTGGAGCCTCCACTGTATGTCACTCATTCCACCTCTGTCTTGTTCTGATGACCATCAGCATCTTGAATGTTATCTTAGAACTCAGGAATGTAGTGTTTTGTTCTGTCATCTGTGCTCTTGTCTTCTCATCTCTCTGTCTTTTCTGTTTCTCTCCTACTTAAACGTGTAGCTTCAAGCTCAGGGTTCTTCAGTTCCTGTCCTGGAGAGCACACTGTACTCCAACACACTTGTCTCACTTTTCTTCTGTATGGTAGCTGCACTTCTCTGCTCGACTCTACTCCGCAGTTTTGACTTTCCATTGGATTAATTCAAACCTGCTTGCTCGTGGTTTCAAGTGAGACAAATCAGGACGAAGCTTCCATTGAAACTTTCCAGCCTAATGTGTTGCAAAAAGGTCATTTTCTTGAGGGGTCAAGTGCACATTACTAGCCCCTTGTGGTCAAACAACATATTTAAGCTCTGTGTGTGCAATCAGATAATTAATTACGAATTAACTAATACTAGTCAATGTAAATGGATAAGTTCTTCCCCACTTTGGATCCAGAACACAAGAGAGTCTGGATGCTTGTCTTCCTGCACCTTGAGGGACGGTGGGTCAAGCCGAGCTGTACTTGATGCTCAAAGGGCTCTTGTTACGGATCTGGTTTTGACCATTACCATCAAGTACGGAGGAGCCGGTCCAGTTCAGGCATCAGGGTTCTGAATCTGATGTTCAGCTTCAGGAAGCCAGTGTCAGGAACACAGCAGAGGAGTTACACGGCTGAACTTGGGTTGGTGTGTTGTATTGTAACATCACTATTTGTTCCTAAGAGAACCTATAACCTCCTGGCGTACATGAACCAGATACCAGGGACCAAAAAGTGGGCAGAGCTGAGAAGAGTCAAGTAGTGTAAGTATCATGCCATGGAAAAGTGGCTTTAGATGATCTCAGACCAGATTTGGTTGAGGAGTTTGTGGAGTTTGGACGTGTCTGTGCTGGACACTGGCCATCCAGGACCAGAATTAAAGAGCCCTGATCTATGGCACAATAATTGCACCCAAGTGGGTCATGAATGAATAGCATAAAGTGTGTAAAATGTTAATGGGTTCACCGTGTGTTCACTGATCATCCATGACATTATGACCCTCACTGATTCTCGCTGTCTATCTTGTCAGCTCCTCTTACCATAACAGGTGGTGGTGTGTTAGTGTGTGTTGCGCTGGTACGAGTGGATCAGACACCGCAGTGCTGCTGGAGTGTCCTGTGTGATCAGAGGAGCCGATAAAGTGGACAGTGAGGGTAGAAACAAGGAGGTGGTCATAATGTTATGGTTGATCGATGTACTAGCAATCGTTAAGAAACCCTTGCAATGCCATTACACCCCCCCCCCCCACACACACACACACACACACACACACATCCCCCAGTTCACAGGTGGCACTTACTTTATTGGTTTTCATCATTTCTCTGCTTTCATGTGATGCCCATGTTCTAGCTGACACAGACGTAAAAGCAGAGGACAATCCAGCGCCCACCCAACACAGGCCCTCCATAGCAGATCTGGACAACATCTTCGGTCCATCAGACTCCCCCAAACCCACTGACAAAGCTGCAGACAATTGGGTGTGCTTCAATGATGACTCTCCAGGAAGACCACCCTCTCCTCCAGCCGAACCAGTCCCACCATTCCCCACATCTCCACCCCCTCCAGCAGAACCAGCCCCGCCACTACCCAAATCCTCGCCCCCACCAGATGAGCTACTTCCTCCATTACCAAAGTCTCCGTCTCCTCCAGAAGAGCCTGCTCCTCCCCTTCCTTCAAACGAATCACCAAGAGAGACCTCTCCACCAGCTATTCCTCCACCTCCAAAAGAAACCACTCCCTCTCCACCTACAGTCCCTCCACCTCCAGATGAAGAGGCCCCACCTCCACCAAATGAGCCAGTCCCATTCAACCCATCTACTACACCTGCCCAAGCTGTGGAGGCAGTATCCATCTCAGCCATTACTCCACCCAGCACTCTAGAGACAAATGCACGTACAATCCCCCCTCCGTTGGTCCTCAATCAGGAAGATAAGTTGAGCCCTGAGGAGGTCCATCCAAAAGAGGACCCAAGTGAAAGCAGTGCTTCGCCCAAAGAAGTTGGTCAGGGCCCCAGATCAACACCACCGCCGCCACCACCTCCCACATATCGGGCTGTGGTGTCGTCCCCTGGGCCAGTCCCAGTAGCTGGTAGTGGAGGCAGTGGCAGTGGTGAGTTCATAATTGTTCTATACGTTGCATTTAAGGTTACATTAAGTAGAACCTTTGGGTTGTTTTGAATGACCATGTCCTGTATTTCTTCAGTAAATGGCTTCGATGCATGACATCCCTCCCTCCTTGCAGAATGTTTTTAATGTTATACCCTTGATCCACAGGCTCCTCCTCCCCTGCACGCCCTGCAACGCCATTGGCTGCTAGCAGCCCTCCCCCTCCCCCGCCTCGACCACCCTCACGCCCCAAACTGGCCACCGGGAAAGCGAGTGCAGGGGATGCGGTATGTGGCAGCACAGTAACACACTCAATATCGTAGGTCAATGAACGATCAGTCTTACGAAAAATGTTGGGCGCCCTGCTCACGTGTGCTACAGAGACACACTTCTGCACAACGTAAACCTGATTAATGTTCAGTCCCTTTATTTAACACATTGAAAGGAAAACGTCAAAGGGTGCGTGCAAAATAATATAGAATAAATGAAACAGATTCTTTAGCAGGGGTGTCTGGATACTTTTGGACATCCAGTGTGTGTCGTCCATGCACATTGGAGTGCAATTCTCTTGGCTGATTACGCCTTCCATAGTTTTTTATGATTGGCCGATTCCAATTTTGGACGATTCCGGTTTCATTTCTAAGAATTATGAATCACAGCATGTTTGTAAGTGAAACTCCTTAAATGCTGGTAGATTAGGTTGTTAAAGCATCAGCACTGGACTACAGTACCAGGCCCAACACGTTATTCAGCATTCGCAGAGCTCATCCACTGGCTCTTCGTTGGTTCTAATGTGAAGTAAGATCGGTAGGTTCCCAAAATAAAACTCACTGCGAAATGTTTGTGTATCTTAATTTGCCTCAGTTTGTCTAAACGGTAGCCACCCGATCCACGTCACACGTGCTCGGCCGAATCGTGCAGGGGGTGATTTTGTGTGTCGGCATTTCTGCTGCAGTCGCCCTCGTGTGGTTCATAAGTGTAACACAATCGGTTATATGAGACCGTGATGGCGGATCATGCTGAAAATTGTCCATTTCTGGTCACCCACCGATCGATTGGTGCATCTCTAATTACATTAACACTGCTTCAGGATCCTTGATTGAGTCCCTTGCTCTGAGAATATGGTTTATCATGCCTGTTTGCACCACCCCACCCTCCTGTTTCCTCGCCTGTCCTACCAGAACCGGCCCTTCAGCCCCCCGATGCACTCTTCCAGCCCCCCGCCCATCGCGCCGCTGGCCCGGGCTGAGAGCACCTCCTCCATCTCCTCCACGAACTCCCTGAGTGCTGCCACCACGCCTACCGTCGGTAAAGAGCTCTCCGTGTCTGTGTCAGGTGTGACTCCATTTCCCATCATTCTTCCTGCTCTGACGCTCTGTGTGTTTTCGTATGTGTGTGCTTGCAAATCCAATTTGGTTAGAAAATCTAATGTTGTCGCCTTTGTGACTAGACTCCAGATGACCGTTGTTTCCTGTAGTGCTGTGAAAATCCCCGTAAAAATGAGAGGACGGCCTCAGTAGCTCTAAGACATTTGGACCCTTAAATCTAAATGATTTAAAACAGTTTGTTTTTGTGATGTCACAAAATCCACATCGTCCCATATCAACATCTGGACATCTGATCTTCATTGTAGCTATTTTGAGAGACGGAGGTGATATAACCTAACACACAACCAAAGAAACGTCTCTCGACATAGTTAAAATGAAGACGAGATGTTCATAAATCCTCAGCTGCTCTATTTCTAGGTCATTTCTAATGTAATTCATACCATAGATTACAGTACAGATTTACCTAAAAGCTGAAATGACAAACACACAAATGTTACTGTATCTCAGATGTAGATGATGGGCCTTTGAAGAAGCTTTGATGATGAAATCAATGCTCTTATTGGCTAAAAGTTACGAGTGAGCTTGTAGGACGTCCACGGTCCGCTGTTGGGTGAAGCTAATCCTGGACTTTCAGTGGACTGTGGTTAAACTGGCTGGATCTGGTCTCACCTCGCTGATGGACTGAAAGTTGTCGAATGAATGGACCGAAGGGTCAATAAAACGTTGTGGAGTTGTTTTTGTGGACACAGCCTCGTCATCGTCCGAAACAATTCTGAAAGAGTAACGACCCTTCAGTGCTTTCCTCACTCTCTCAGCGCGGCTCTGCGTGTTGACAGACTGCAGAACTTTGCTCTTTAATCTAGAACCATGATGTACCTGGGTCAGATACATTAGACTGTATGTGGTGTGGTTTAGACTCGGATGGGACGCAGTATCTCAGAGATCTGATCGTTAAGCTCAGTGCTTTTGTCATTTCATTCGTGTGTTTTTTCGTCCACCCTCATCCTTCGTGGTTTTCAGTTTGTGCCGTGTGTCTGTGTGAGTTTGACCTGAGTTTGATGATCACACTTGTAATTTTTTTAGTTTAACGTCTTTGTCGTTTGATTTGAATTGCTTTTACTTTTGTTTGTATTTTGTTGTCTTTCTCGTCCTGTCTGTTGGGCTGACGTTTTTGTCTGATGTCTGAAGATGACGCTTTTGTAGACAAACTGCCCAGCTTTGAGAAGCGAGCTGACCTGCCAGCAGGTACGGTATAGGCCTTTCCTGATTCAGTGGATGATGTGGGTAACACTGATTCAAGCCATGGCTTCCAAATGCCCGTGTTACCCACAGCGAGACGGCATAAATCATGTCAGACCACTGAATGAACCAGCCAACCAACTGGCCATATTTGCATGATATTCCTGTTTACGTTACATTTTGCTGCAAAAGCCACTGAAGGAACACCAAAGAGGGGTCCTTTTTGAGCACTCTCCAGCTCATCGCTATATATATCTGTCCTCCTTCCTCACTTTTCCCCGCACTCTTGTACATGTGAGGAGGAAAAGCTGGAACAGGTGTTCATTAACAGTACATGGTTTTGCTGTCCTCCATCTGCACACATATAGAAACCACAGCTGAGAAGCAAAGCTGTCCTATCCTTAGGTTCCATGTAGAAGCAACATGCACCTTTACTTTTATCCATCCACTCATAATTCACCCTCATTTGCTTGATCAGACATGCGTCACACACTGCTCTACCCACATTGCGATCACAATGTCTTCCAACGCATTCCAACGCAGCATCTGTCCTCACCCTTCAGAAGTGGACGGAGGCCATTTCTACTCTCCAACCGGGGAGTAGACCCACTTGAACGCGCTGAAACAGCACACACGGCCTCTGTGTTTCTCAAGTCTGGTCTGGACAACAGCCCAGTTAGCAGCAGTGCTGATCAGTATGCTCCTCACCTCGTCGTAGAGTGGAGTGCATTCACACATTAGACCCGGGTCAAATTCATACCGTCCACCCATTTAGAAACACCCAAAGATTCTTGATGCTTTATACACTCATCATCAAAAGCACAGTTGCAACCAGAAGGAATCAACCAACGGGAAACTTGGTGGGTAGGTTTGACATCGTGAGACATGCCAACGAGTCAAGCTTCACACTCGGCCGTGCATGTGACGTAAGCAAGGACATTGGACGTCATCCCGTTGCTCTTGCTTTCCTTTGTGACTCGTGCTGTTGGGTTGGAGCATCTTTCCTTGGTGTGTTAAGTGCCATATCTGTTATGTGGATATTACCGTAACATGGCTGTGGATAGAAGAAGGAAACGCACCAAGGACACGAAGGATCTGGGAGACCTGCACGTACCACGGAGAGGGAGAACCAGTGGAATGACTGACATGCACTGAGTGGACCCAGGGGGCAGTGATGAGTCACCCTGTTAGTGCAGCACCTTTGGCAGACGATTGCCCGATGCAGGACTACATGCACGGAGACCGTTACAACAAGTGCCATTAACACCACGTCAATGTCACCAAAAGCTGTAATGGTGTCGTACCAGACTGTCATGGAGTCACTCAGAATGGCAGCGGGTCATCTTCATTTACAATTCCAACAAATCGTCTCTGTGTCTCCAGACCTGTCCCTGATTGAAAATGTGTGGATGCTATTGGACGCTCTATCAACACTCCACCCCTACCACACCATCTGCAGAACTGAGTGAGAACATTCGAGCTGCATGGGATGGATCATCACAGGACACCATCAGGAACCTCTACACCTCCATGCAGAGACGTCTGGCGTGTTGCGTTAAACCCGACGCCGTCCTGAGAGACACCACTTCTGTATGAGTAGATCAATAAATATTGATCAGATCAGACTACAGTTATCATCAGTTATTGATCCTGATCACCTTCATCTTCCTTCACAACAGCACTGTGTGACTTTTCTATGAAGAGTAAACAAACTATGTGTGAGAAACTGAATAAGTGTTCACACAGGAGAACGTTGTGGTTCTATAAATCCAGACTGTAGTTCATCTGTTTCTCTGCAGACTTTATTCTCCTCCTTTCACCCTGATCTTCAATGAACAGGACCCCACAGGACCACCACAGAGCAGATATTATGTGGGTGGTGGGTCATTCTCAACACTGCAGTCACACTGACATGGTGGTGGTCCTGACCATTGAAGATCAGGGTGGAAGGAGGAAATAATGGACAGTGAAGGCAGAAACAAGGTGGGGGTCATATTATTATGGCTTATTTGTGAACCTCACAAATATTTTGTTTTCCAAAGGCCACCACTAACCCTTAGACTCATAAGATTCCGACATTTCCGGACAGTTCTCCTGGCTCTGTGCCAGCGGCTGCAGTCTAAGCGTTGAGGTCCAAACATGCATGCAGCTCCGGTCAGATGACTGCACATACTGAAAGGACACACTTCGCATGAGTTGTCCCACAGCGAGCGATATGCAGTGTGCACTGCAAAGTGGGTCAGAGGAAGAGCTCATCTGCACGACGGAGCATGCAAACACAGAGACAAAAGAGTTCCGGAAGACCAGGCCAAAGGCAAGAGGGCCACAACCCGAGACCACTGCGTGACAGTCACCGTCCACCTATTGTAATCTTTTTTACGCCATTGAATCAAAAGCATGTAGAAATCTGTTTCCTTAAGCATTAAGATATTTTTACAGTGATCCATTTGCTGAAAATCTCATTCACAAGTACCCCAAACTAATCTCCACGCCAGCCCCCATCTGCTCCTCTTCATCTGTGCTGTCTTTCCTCATATCCCCCACTCTACTTCCCTCTGTCCACTCCTGATCCTCTATCCGACACAGAGAGAAGGGCTGACGTTGCTCTCGTTCGTCCACTCTGTCAAAGACTCAGGATTTACTGGGGTCAGTACAGTTTACGGCTCTGTACAGTATTTATCGGAGACAGTCACACATGCCAGACATATTTTCAGGAGGTTCTGGAGTATTCACATTTGTAAATATTGAGATGTAAATATGAACAGAATTTAAATATTTGTATGAATTTGTTGATGAAAAAAATGACTTATAAGGACTAAAAAACATTACATCTCAGAAAAGCTGAACATGCAAAATTATTTGTAATGATTCGATTAAGAAGGATAATAATTGACAGTAATCCAAATAAAATAACTCACTGAATGTTATGTATCAGTATTATCCCTTCTCAGGACTTTTATTCTGAAATTTGAAATTTCAAAGAAAGAGAGCAGCCCCTCCCTTCTCATTTTCCTCTGTAACCCAATATCTGGGTCAGTGGTGTAATCAGCCCCGCCTCTCTGATCAGTCAGAGTCTGTATGCAGGTCAAGCATCAGCCCCGCCCCCTCTCTCTGATCAGTCAGAGTCTGTATGCAGGTTGATCATCAGCCCCGCCCCCCCTCTCTGATCAGTCAGAGTCTGTATGCAGGTTGAGCATCAGCCCCTCTAACTCTGGAATGTATGATTGTATGAATGCACAATTACATAAAATCATATTCGGACGGGCAGATATGGCTTAAAAATATGCCATAAGAGAGATTTATTTTAAACTGATATTTGATTAAGTGTTTATTGAGCAGGATGTTGTGGAAATGCTGGATTACAGCATTAATCTAATCTCTGCATCCATGTGACATCTCTAAAGATAATACAGACATTTATTAAATGTTTATGCACTAACACCACTAGATTTATGCGTAATAATCACTGGAAATCAGCCCTGAATGCCCCAATCCAGAGTACAGTATACGAACGAATGAGTTTAAACCAATCAATAATCTCCAATCAATGTGTTTACATGCACTGGAGTAATCAGATGAAGGGAAAACTCCAGGTTTACCTGAGTCCGTCAAAAATCAGACTTCCAGTTCTTTTCACAGCCTTCCTGTAGCTGAACATCTGATTCAGAACCCTGATGCTGGTAATGGTCAAAACTAGATCTGTACCAAGAGCCCTTTGAGCTTTGGCTTGACCCACGGTCCCTCAAGATGAAGGAAAACCAGCATCCAGACTCTTTTCTGTTCTGGAAACAAAGTGGTGGAACGATCTTCACCTGGGGGTTCGAACAGTGGAGTCACTCGCTGTCTTCAAACGCTGACTGAAGACCATCTCTTTCAGAGCATTTAAGTCATTAAAGGATTATAATTATACTGAATCTTGTTGGTACTGAGGACCAACCTGACATTTGTGTTTCAGCAACTGGATTCGAGCTAAAGATATTTTCGGAGTGAATAGCAGAGCAGTTTGGAAATTTAATATAAACGTTCCAGCTGCCTATACTGATCCTACTGGATGTCTTAATCATAATCAGACCACTCGAATAATCAGAAAACTGCAGAAATCTGATTAAGAATATTGGACTGTTGAGTGCATGTAAATACAGTCATAGTCTTAAAAAAGTTGTAATTAGATTTTGGACACCGTAACAAACCGGCGGAGCAGAGCAAAGAATAAAAAGCAGGACAATGTGAAACCAACCCCAGCAGTTGAGGCTGATTGTTTGGTGTGATGTATCACTGCTTGAATTAGCATGGCATGTTTGCTTAGGCAGGGATTAATGCTCAACAATCAGTCGGGCCGCCTGAGAGCACGGAGGATATTACAGTGGAGAGAGAGAGAGAGAGAGAGAGAGAGAGAGAGAGAGAGAGAGAGAGAGAGAGAGAGAGCTTTACTCTAGCTGCCTCTCCTGCGTTTTTCTCTGAGCTGATGAAATAGCTCACAAACACCTCAAAGTAATGACCTAATCCCAAAAGTGGAGCATCTGCTGTCTGCAAACCCATTTCAGACTTCAAAGATATTGGAAGATGATGAAACCGGCCAATGCTGAAAAAGGTCTTGTGCAAAAGTTTATGTACCCCCCCCCCCCCCAGCCGGTCATCTTCAGTGACGAGTCTCGCTTTTGTCTTGGTGGAGAAGACCAACGAATCCATGTGTGGAGGTGACAGATAACACCACCATGTGAGAGTCTGGGGTTTGATTCCCAGTCTGGGCAACTATCCTGCTCTACACCAGTAAGAGCCCTTGGGTGAGACTCCTAACACTACTCTGGTTTCATTGATCCGCCAGCAAATCTCAACACATCTAATCCCATCACTTCCATATCAAGTGACATTAAACCTGCAGAAAATCAATCATTTATTAAATCAATCATCTGTACTGCATGCGACACTTCAGTGCATCCATTCGCAGAGATTTGGCTTGTTGTTCTTCGCTGATTGATTTTGTAGCGTCCTAAGAAAGCAAACTTCTGGCCTGCTAGAAAAAGCCCTTTTAAAGAGGCACATTTCACCTACAGCATCTGCCCTAAAGCCAACAGTCTGGCACTGGGGATGATGCAGTCACTGCGATAGACTCGATGGCTCAAACTTAGCAAACAGCCCACGGCATCGAAAAACGAGTTGGAAAGAGTTAGTGGGCCAACAGACTGCTTCTCAGTAGCCTCGGTGCCCGGCTGTTAACACTGACAGTGTGCTCTGCTGAGCTTCTCAGATGAAAGCATTGATTAATCCGTTGGTGAATCTTCAATGTCTGAAGGAGTTTTTTTTGTCTTGCTGTTTCCTTCAAATAAACAGTGAAGAAATGTCTTTAAAACATTGCTTGTAAAACACAATTTACAAATGCAAATTATGCAAAGACACCCGCACATTTATTACCATTTTAGAACATTAGAAGATAATGATTAAACCATCGTTAGAGAGGAGTTTGGAGGATCTTATTTAAACCTCAGACATTAGTTTGGTTTGCTCTTGACTGTTGAAGTGAGTGGGATCATCATGACCAGATCCAAAGAGCTCTCTGAGGCCTTCAGACAGAAGGTTCTAGATGCAGATGAGTCTGAGAAGGGATTTATGAAGATCTCAGAACAATTAGAAATCAGCTGTTCCACTGTCCAGAACATCATTTACAAGAACATTTAGAACAACAGCCCACATGACCAGATCAGACTGTCCTACAAGTTCAACCCAAGAGCAGAACCACAAGACGAGTAAAGAAGATCCAACAATCCTAAAATGTTCATCACAGGCCTACAGGAAGCTCTCGCCACAGCTATTTAAAAGTGTCTAATTGCATCATTTTATTATCCTTAAATCGGTGGCAAAATTGGTGACAATAATATCAATCATTTTGGGGTGAATATATAATCCAAACAACTTCACAGGCCTACTGTTGATTTAGCTGTTGCAAATAAGCCACTCGTGGCTCTAAAGCATGGCCTTTATGGCAACCAACAAAAGACAACCACCATAAGCTACAATACCATCATCCAAATGATAAAGAACTCTCTCACTGGACGCCTTCACAGAGAGACCTGTCAAAATGTCTTCAGCCATCATTCTTTTGCAGTTCCTCTCCTATATTTGTGGCTTCAGAGTAGCTGTAACCGTCCCAGTCGTGACACCCAGACACATTATGACAAACAATCACGGACCTCTGGCGCCAGGGGCTGTTCTCCTCCCTCCACCCATCCACTGAGGATTATGCAACACATTATTACGATGTCCTACCTAAAATAATGGCAAACAAAACATTCCAAACTGCTGCTAACTTCAGTGACGGCTGTCCGGACAGGTGCTAATGAAGGCACAGCAGACTGGGAACGCTTGTTTACTCTGGACGGTGGCAGAGTTTGGACATAATGATATAACCTGCTGTCAGGCTGTGTTTAAGCACTACATTCACGCAATAAAGCGCCAATCAAAACATAACTCACCAACAGGCGGTGCAAAGTCTCACATATAGAACTTCTTTATAGCAGGAACAGATGGACCATACAAACGGACAAAACCTAGACGGGACTTATGATCCTCATCTGGACCAGTTTAGAGAAATATTAACTCACAGAATCCCAGATCTAATCTAATCTGATCTGATCAGTATTTATTGATCTACTCATACAGAAGTGGTGTCTCTCAGGACGGCGTCAGGTTTAACGCAACACGCCAGACGTCTCTGCATGGAGGTGTAGAGGTTCCTAATGGTGTCCTGTGATGATCCATCCCATGCAGCTTGAATGTTCTCACTCAGTTCTGCAGATGGTGTGGTAGGGGTGGAGTGTTGATAGAGCGTCCAGTAGCGTCCACACATTTTCAATCAGGGACAGGTCTGGAGATGAGACCGACCACGGCGTAGTATCTGTGTCTTCAAGACGAGATCTTGAGACGGCAGCAGTGTGTGGCAGCAGTGTGTCGTCCTGTTGGAATAGAGCAGCGGAGTGTGTGTTCAGAAAAGGTAGAACCACTGGTTGCAGAACCTCATTAACGTACCGTTGGGTTGTCAATGATGCCTCCACACATGGATTCTGAGTGACTCCAGGACAATCTGGTACAACACCACTGCATTCAGTAGATTCCTTCTGGGTGAAGCTATTTTGTGACGATGCTTAGAACTTGAATTTAATGCAGACTTATACACGATAACGACCTCTAGAAGAGTCCACATGGTTCTTCATATCTGTTCATCAAACTCTCTGGCTGCAAAGAGTTCCTGAGGAGAACAGGATCTGTTATGGATAACCATAAAACCAGTGGATTAAACGTGCACACAGTGGTTTAATGAAATAGCAGGATGTCGACCGGCTCAGCGGTTTAATCAAACTGTACATCAATGAATAAAAATAGCTTTTACGTCAAATAGAAGTCAAGAACCATTTCTCCAGCGTCTGTTACAGCGGGATTTCTATTCCCAGATACTCTGCTCTAAAGCTCGGAGAAAGCCATTAGATTGATTGGTTGTTCCACGGGCAGGCGAGTGAAGGATTTGGCAGGACTGACAGTACTGGCAGAGCAAGGCTGATTCCCTCTTTAGCCCGAGGCTGAAGGCCTAGACTTACCAGAAAGTGTTCAGCGCTGTGACTCAACAGATCATAGCTGCGTTCGGTGTTTTTAAGATAAGACAGTAAGTAGTAATCAGCGCACTCTCTCTTTAGGGTTCACCGCTCAACTTCGCCATCAGAGAAGGCATTTCCTGCCAAGTTAATTAGAGAATGTAATGTTGTGTAATCAGTGGGAATTTAAGGCAGGAGAAGGAATGCTGTGGCTTTCACTAAAACCCACAAATCACTTCTGAAAACGCATGTGTGCTTATCCTGTTACTGCCTATCAGAGCAGACAGGTTTCTGCCTCTTTACTCATTTCATTCTGGAAACTCTTAAAAATAACAGAAGGGTTCTTTAAAGGGGTTCCCTAAAGAACCATTTTTATAAGGAATGAATGTGAAGGACCCTGTAAAGGTTCCTTACAGAATTAAAGGTTGGTCTTCTGTGGCATCTCTCAAAGATCCATTGCCAGCGACATTATTTTAAAAATAAAAAGTGGGGGAACGAACTTCCCCTGGAGGTCCCAACAGCTGAGTCACTCGCTGTCTTCAAATGCAGACTGAAGACCATCACTTTCAGAGCTGTAGCTCATTAAAGGATTGGTTGGTATCGAGGTCCAACCTCAGTAAAAAGTCCCACTTTTGTCTTGGTGGAGATGCGTCACACATCCAGAAGGTCTGGTGTCATGGTGTGGGTGCAATTTCGTACGATGCCAGATCACCTTTGGTCTTCAGAAATGACCAGTTACAGTCACTATGCATATGGCAGGTCATTGTCTGTGCCTGCTGAATACACCATGTCGAGTTATCAGTCGGAAAAATTGGATATAATTGCAATTTCAGACTAATTTCCTACATCAGATGAAAGTCTCGAGTGGGACACCATAAAACAACCCCATAAAACGGTGTCTCAGTCCAATCTGCCCTTCACAGAGCGAAACAAAACATGCACCTGCTGGGCTGTGTTCAGGCCTCCCAGAGGACGGCATGAATTCATCTATTTAGAAAACAGTCCTGGCCTGTAGGACACGCAAAGCCAGATGACGTAACACTCACAAGGCTGTGAGAACACAAATTTGTGTCAGTGCAGTTTCACCGTGTGGGACTCACGAAGAGAAGATTACATATTGGAAGTCCAGCCTACACGGTCAATTTGTTCCTACTGCTGTCAGGACACACACTCCTCACTCTCCCTCTTATTTTCTGCCTCTGTGTGGAAGTGGTCAGCTTCAGGAATGCCTGCGGGCTCTTTATATCTTAACCCCATCTTTCATTTGGATTCCAGCAGTGTCTGTTCCCATCACTTGGATAAGCCGGCCTTGGTTATGTCTGATGTTGGGTCTGATACTCAATTCAGATTCCTGCTATTTATCTCTTTATCTCTTCACTGTAAAATATGCATCATCACTGACTCACAGCAAAGAACAACTCACATCATGTTAAAAAGTAAAAGGAGATTTACGTCATATCAATATATCTAATCTTCAGTGTTGTCTCCTGCTCTTGTGGAAGCATCCTGGGCAGCGGCGAGATCAATGGTTTGTTGTCACGCATCCAGAAGGTCTGGTGTCATGGTGTGGGTGCAGTTTCGTATGATGCCAGATCACCTTTGGTCTTCATTACAGACACTTTGACAGACCAACGTTATGTTAATGAGGTCCTGCAACCAAGTAACACTCCACCCCTACCACACCATCTGCAGAACTGAGTGAGAACATTCAAGCTGCATGGGATGGATCATCACAGGACACCATTAGGAACCTCTACACCTCCATGCAGAGACGTCTGGCGTGTTGTGTTAAACCCGACACCGTCCTGAGAGACACCACTTCTGTATGAGTAGATCAATAAATATTGATCAGATCAGACTACAGTTATCATCAGTTATTGATCCTGATCACCTTCATCTTCCTTTGGATTAAAGGCATATCACTCTACCTTGTCTGAATAGAAAGTGACACACACACACACACTGTTTCCTATTTAAGGGCTGGGCAATATATCGTAAATATCAGTATATGCAGACACCATGTTCTGGATATACAATAGACCATCATGACCATCTTGTTCAGATCATATCGTAGAAACATCGTAATTAAAGGTTATTATTTAAATATACAGAAGCTGTGTTTCAGCTGTTACAGATAAATAACTTTATACTCTTTATGATTAGCTTTATCATATCCTATCATATATCATAATCTATCTTTATATTTATATATATATATATATGTCCAGATTTTGGTCATTTCACCCAGACCTAAAAGGAACCCCAAAATTACACAGTCCTACTGCAGTCAACACGTCTACGAATATGAAATGAATATTAAGATTTGTCATAACTTGGAGAGACAGAAGGATCAGCACTGTGTCCTCTCAAAAGGCCAACATGGCCTTAGGTCTGACCACTGACATTCACGATGTCCTCAGTGCGAGAGCACACAATAAAAATCTGAATCACAACCTGCGATTGACCTCGTCCGGTCCCCAGCCAACTCGAGGGGCTGGTTTGTGGTGAGAACGTGATCTAATCATGATCAAATTTCAGGTGTACTGGGCAGGTTTGGGCTGAATGGCTCTACAGGTGTAGTTTAAACTGGTATACTGGTCAAATAATCACAGCTATGAATGAAAACCATCTCAGCCGCTGTTCCAGTTACACTGCACACACACCGGCACTGGCCTGAAACTCATTACCTTCTCTCTGACCAATCAGTGGAGAGAATATTGTCACATGAATTGCTGTGATGAATTTTGGTGAAAACCTTCAGCTTGGAAAACCTTCAGGTTTACGGACTCATGATCTGATTCCAGCCAAAGCCAACAAACTACAGGTATGAAAATGAGGTGAGTCTCGTTTGGAGATTGAGGTAAAAATGGACAGTAGGGTGGCACGGTGGCGCCACAGGCAGTGTGTCACACATCCTACTGGCGTGGGGTTTCGGATGCCACTCGGGTTGCTGTCTGTAAGGGTACTTTGGTTTCCTTGGTAGATTAATTGGCTATGATATATAGCCTCAGGGGTATTCCTGTCTTATGCCCAATGATTCCGGATAGGCTCCAGGTGGTCTCTGCAATGGATTGGTACCCTATGCTGGGGTACTCCAGTGATCTGTCCTGAACCAGACCAGGAAGAAGCAGATCAACAGATGAATGGATTATGCATTAAACAGCCCTATGTCTTATAGTTTCTTCTTGAAGGACACTAATGTCAGGAGGAAAACACATTCCCAATGTTCCCAATCAAAACCCACACAAACCAGCCTTCTGACCCACCTTCCGACCAGCCTGCCAATCCCATATTCAATGTAAGGACTTAGGCCATGGTCTCAGGATCACAGCATCACCGCAGTGTATGCTGACCTCTCTGGAGCGTTGAGATGTGAAACACTGCCCGCCAGTCAGTCAGTAAGAGTATTTCAAGCCAGCATTCCAACCAGCTTCAGTGGCCTCTGCTCAGGTTTTGCTGATCCTAACACTTCCAATCTCTTCCTTTTCACTCTCTGGTCTCCGCTTCCAAAAATCAATGGAGGCTCCATTGTCCAAAGTAGGCAGGAGTGACTCCTAATGAAACCTAATCGGGATGACTCATCTTTGGGACAGGGACAAAAAGCAACATAAGGCCCAAAGCCTCAATCCGAACAGCACATTACTGTCCCCACAGCAAGAGCATGTCTACATGACAGGGACGATGAAGGTAATGCATTAAATATGTGTTATCACATGAAATGATTCGTTTAATAAAGAACCTTTCATTCAAATACAGCTTCTGACAGGCTTTTAAAGCGATAAATGACCACCTTCAGGTCAGCTGTGCTGGACAGAGCTCTCAGGAGTGCTCTGGACAAATCAACAAGCATCAAACAAAAGCCACTGAAACAAGAATCTATGAGCTGTGAAAATGAAAGGATACAATCAGAGGTTTCACAACCACTGACTGTGGTTTATAACCCTGACATTAGACATGGTGCCAATAGAGTCAGGTTGGTTGTGAGTCCTATTCTTCTGACAGTGCTTCCCTACAGGGGCTACACAAGCGGTGTGCATTTGCACATCTGTGTCAGCAATGGGTGCCATTTAAAGTAGAGAGTGTGCATAAACATTTATACATATTGTAAAGAAGACACGTGACAGACAGACAGTAAGATTAGATTTCGTATGAAAATCGTTATATAATTTCCATTTGTTTACGTAGAGGATTTCAGCATAAACATAGGTATTTATAGCTCTTTGCGCTGCTGACTCCTCACCGAACTGCAACCCTGTGACCGTCTGTCTGATTACTGTCTGATTACGGCGTCTGAGAATATCAGACGAGAAAAAAGGTGAGGTTGGCGGCTAATGCTTACAGTGCCTGTCAGCTTGGAGGTAATCTCCATAATGTCTGCCATCCTTGGGATGACACAGCCCACTGAGAACAGCAGCGCTCATTTAGATGACTCATCTGCTGCCTCTAAAGCACCCCCGCACGCACGCTTCCACCAAGCAAGACCTTCACAGCCGTATGACTGACCAGAGCAGCAGACGACAGTGAAAAACGAAACATATATACTTTAAAACGGTGCAACGAAACATGCACCAAACAAATTAATGACTTCTTTAAACCTAGTTCGGTTTGCTCTTGATGGTTGAAGTGAGTGGGATCACCATGGCCAGATCCACAGAGCTCTCTGAGACCTTCAGAAAGAAGGTTGTAGATGCCGATGAATCTGAGAAGGGATTTGAAAAGATCTCAGAATGATTAGAAATCAGCCGTTCCACTGTCCAGAACATCATTTACAAGAACATTTAGAACAACTGCCCATATGACCAGATCAGACCTTCCTACAAGTACAGCCCAAGAGCAGAACCACAAGATGAGTAAAGAAGATCCAACAATCCTACAATGTTCATCATGGACCTACAGGTAGCTCTCACCACAGCTGATGTCAAAGTACAGCTTCTACAAACAGAAAGAGACCAAACCAGTTTGATCTTCATGGAGGAGTTTAATGAGCAAACCCTTACTGTTATACAAAACATCAGGACAAGACTAAAGTTCTCCAGAGAACATCTAGACAAAGAGCAGGACTTCTGGAACAATGTGCTTTGGTCAGATGAATCCAAAGTTGAATTACTTGGACACAGTAAAAGAAAACATGATTGACACAAACCAAACACAGCATTTGAGCAGAAGAAGCTCATAGCAGCTGTGAAACATGGTGGTGGAAGTGTGATGGTTTGGAGCTGCTCTGCTGCAGCAGGGTGTGGAGATCTCTCCATCATAGAAACCACTATGAGATCTTTATTGTATCAGAGGGGGTTTGAGGAGAATGATAGTGTGACCTAATATTCAAATGACTTGGTTGTACTGCTGGGTGATATGACCTCAAATCAGTATCACAATTAATTGAACATTTTACCTTGATTACAATTAATGAATAATTACTTTAAAGAACAAGAGAAATGTTTATAAAGATAGAAAGACTGCATTGAAGTTCTAGTTGAGGGAGTGACTTCACTTCCCCACTGCACTCACTTCCTGCTGCTCCAGGGGATTAAACCAGTGACCTTCTGGTCCCAAGCCAACTTCTCTTTGGACCGCAGCTGCCCCAGGACCATACGACAGACGTTTTCCCAGATAATCTATCATCACGGTAGGGTTCTCTCTCTTTTCAGCACACTTGTTGCATGTCTCCATGTTATGGTTTTGCAGTAATGACGACTGTTCAACCAATTGACCAATCAATCCACCTGCCTGGACACTCCAGGATTACACAGGGTCCTGCTGTGCTGATGATGTCTCCACACCTCCGTTTTCTCATTTTTCAAAAGCGACCCTCTCATTCTCATTCTCTCTCTCTCTCTCTCTCTCTCTCTCTCTCTCTCTCTCTCTCTCTCTCTCATTCTCTCTCTCTCTCT
>CM067504.1:41744669-41749669 GCA_034509495.1 Acestrorhynchus altus
ACACACACACACACACACACACACACACACACACACACACACACACACACACNCACACACACACACACACACACACACACACACACACACACACACACACACACACACACTCATTCATACTGTCTGCCTACATGTACAGACAAAATGAGTAGTGTTCAGCGTACCGAAGTGTGGAACATGCTGAAATGCAGACGAAGCAGACGAGGCAGACGAGGCAGACGACGCAGACGAGGCAGACGAGGCAGATGCACTCAAAGCATATTTAAGTAGAGTATTATCTCCTGGTCCTGCTGGCCAGACCATACAGACTGTCTTTGTTTCTGGGAAAGTTCATCTCAGTCCAAATCACCATCAACCATTAAAACAGATTCACACTAATAAAGCCTCCACAGAAGACACCCCCTTACACTCCCCTTACACTCCCCTTACTAATTCAGACACACCAAAGAAGCGTCCCACCTCTGAAATCCAAAACATCCCCATATCACTGACACTCTTTACATCTACAAGGTGGAGACACTCGGTAGGAGTGTCTGATAGAGTGGACAGTGAGTGGACACAATGTTTAAACACTCCAGCAGCACTGCTGCGTCTGATCCACTCGTACCAGCAACACACACTAACACACCACCACCATGTCAGTGTGACTGCAGTGCTGAGAATGACCCACCACCCACATCATATCTGCTCTGTGGTGGTCCTGTGGGGTCCTGACCATTGAAGATCAGGGTGGACGGAGGAGAACAAAGCAAATGAGAATGTGGTTTAATGTTGTATAGAGAGCTGCACTCTGGCACTGGATTATTTTGCTTGAAATGGTGAAATGAAGTCACTAATCTGTTCCTTTAATTACGAGGTTTCACACAAAACTACACTGTAACGTCCTGACCGTCCGGAAACCAAACCATTTCCACACAAATGAGCCATGAATGTCCTTTTCTGGAATAAACTTGTTCACAGGCGGTAACCAATGTACGATATCACAATATGGCCGTTGTTTATAGCGTGTAAAATATTTTGCAATACATCGATATTCACGAAATATTGCTGAGCCCTAAAGACAGCATAGAAATAGGGTCTGGGTGCAGGTACGCAGCACTGCTTTACAGAAATGACTTTGGAATTCTTTACTGCTCTTCCACACACTAACGTCACTGACCCATCACCACAGACGAGTAGCCATCTGGCCACAAACACACGGGTGGGGTTGGGTGGGGACAGGAAACATTATCTACCACGGACTCTATTTCCAGTAAGCCCCCATGGCCTGCTGTGCTATTTAAATCAGTCTGCTCCCACCCGGACCTTACCAGGGCCAATGCCATTAGAGCCGAACCAAAAATACCCACAAGCAAGCTCACGGTAAACGGTCTGAACGATGACTGTTATGAACAACACGGTAAAAATGAGGTTGTTCTTATGAACTCTACTAAGAACTGAAGTTAGGGGCGGGCAATAAGATACAGAACGGGATCATTTATCCCTGCAGGGTCCATGGTTTCACACTGTTCATGGTTCAGTAGATCCGGACTGAGACCACCTCTTTAGGTCAGTCCAAATTCTGGTCCTTTGGTCTGGACTGTGGTCTGCAGCACCTTTCACACCTGCACTTTGGACATTTTTCTCCACGGCCTTCGTGCTGGTCTGAAGAAAGCTTTAGCTGTGAGATGAAGCCACTGGATATATTTTGTGAGATGTATGCTTGTGATTTAGAGGTCAGACTCCACATTTCACTTCAAAGATCAAATGAAAATCTCCAATTGAAGTTTATACGACTGACATCCAACAAAATTCTGCAGCTTCAAAACCTCTGAATCTAGCAGAATGTCTTTCCTGGACAGTAGAGACAGTTACTCCAACAAAAGCAGGGTAAACTCGGTTTAATACCCTTGATTTTAGAAGTGAGCAGCTGTCCCAAAACTTTTGTCCATCAAAACACAGGTCAAGCAAAGATGTGCAAGAATTAAACAGTGTTTAACTTTATAACCAAGTCAAATTACAAAAACTTAAACACATTTAATGTAAAATTAAACCACTAAACAGTAATAAATCTCCAGTGTCTCCGAGAACGAGCCACCACCCACATCATATCTGCCCTGTGGTGGTCCTGTGGGGTCCTGATCATTGAAGATCAGGGTGAAAGGAGGAGAATAAAGTGCAGAGAAACAGATGAACTACAGTCTGGATTATAGAACCACAAAGATCTCCTGTGTGATCAGAGGAGCTGATAGAGTTGCCTGTTTTTCCTACATTTTTCCTAATAATGATAGGATATGATTATTGAAAGCAGTCATTCTAAGTTTTGAACATTCCCATCAGCAAAAAAAAGAATTATGGGACAGAACACGCCTAAAAATATGCATGATGAGTTAGGAATTTGGTGCACGAGGCAGAAAAATCTATAAAAGATCTCGATAAAAACCTCCTTTAGTAACTATCAGCACAACAATGTGAGTATGAACCAGTTTTCCAGCACTTAGGCTTTTCCTGATTTACAGCTGGTGGAGACACTCGGTAGGAGTGTCTAATAGAGTATGCAGGTGTGTGTGTGTGTGTGTGTGTGTGTGTGTTTTCCAGGAAGACTCCCATTATAAACCTTTATTCACCCTAATCTATAGATACACCGTGTCTATAATCAGACGTACAGGCTTGGACGCAGTGTGTGTAGGTGTTGAATTTAGAAAGCACCATGTGAAGTGGATTAGCTTCCTATTTTACACCTGCAGGTAATCCAGCCACAGCTCACCCTGTTAAGCCTGTGCTACAGCCACACTAAGCGCCATTCACCTTCATGTTCCCGCGGCTGTGTGGAGGCCTGGAGATACAGTGCTGCCCACTGTCGCTTTCTGCTGTTACTCAACACCTAAACACCTCAGCTGACACACATGGACCTGTGTACATGGTATGCACATGCAAGTCACGTCAGGACACATACACACACACACTAGCAGAGGTTCCCTTCAGCATTCAGTCAAAATTAAACTGACACTTGAAGCTGAGTCTGCATGTTGGCATTGATGGGTACTGGTGTGGGTACTGGTACCAGTACTGGTGCGGGTACTGGTAACGGTACTGGTAAGGGCAGAAACTGCTGGACCGAATATCGAAGAGAAATAAAGAATGAATCAGATCCAATTGTCGACCCAGTCAATCATACAGCACACACTCCCACTGTGTGATATTGTGTGTTAAGAGTGTGTACATTCCTACAGGATGGTGGAGTGTTTAAACACTCTCCTTCTGGTGGCCAATTTTCAGACCCTTGTATTGTCCCGCAGCTCTGAAGACTCAAAACGAAAGCACCTATAGTCGGTGTTAGAACTTAACTAGACGTTGAAGCAATGGAGGAAGGTCCAGAGGAGTCCTATTGCTTCATGTTATGTGGAACGCTGGGTAAGCATGCCCTATCTACGGTGGGAATGCTTTGGAACAAGTCTGGTCCACGTTGTCTTTTCTTCACAACTTACAAGACTTAAAGGATCTGCTGCCGTGGTGCCAGAGATCACAGGGCACCTTCAGAGGTCCTCTGGATTGAGCTGTTTTGTTGGCTCATGGAGGACCAGCAGCATATTAGGCCGGTGATCATAATGTTTTGGCTCATCTGCACGAACACACTCACAAATAAAGCAGAGGAAGTGAAGACTTTCAGCTTTAATTTGAGGAGTTTAACCAAAAAAATGGTACAAAGTCAGTCAATGAGCTGCACATACTGTCTGATATGCTCCACTAGTCTGGTAGGTGATCAAGGCCAAAGATCTGCCCCTCACACACTCCTCACACACTCCTCACACAGCAGTGTTCCAACAGATCAGTGTCATGCCATAACAGTGCCTCCATGATGTTTGACAGATGATGTTCTACGCTTCAGACTATAAACCCATATGTCCTGCACATCACAGGATGTGGTTGGACTGCCAACCTGTGTTTAATCCAATCGATTCACAGAAAAACTCCATCGTTTTCTGATTAACGCTTTAAACCCGAAGCTGATCTCAGGATCAGAGTAACATACAAACATGATACACAGATCATAACAAACCACATGACCTACCCTGTGCATCCCATCTACCGCTCAGCTTTCCCAGAGCAATCCAGCTCAGAATACAGCTGAAATCCACTCGGAAAATGACTTAAACGCACACAGTGAAGGCAGACGAGAGAGGGGCAGGGCTGTGACCTCACGACCACAACTGCTCTGAGTTCAAATTTCAATAAAATAGTCTTAAATAATAATTAAATAAAGAATAACAGACAAATCACGAGGAACATTCCTTTTTTTACTTCGTTAGGACTGTCAAATATTGAAAATAACAAAAATGTCCTTACAAGTTACGAGCCAAAAGGAAAAGGTAGGCGTGAAGAAATATTATGAACAAAACATGGTAGAATTCACACAAATATCTCAAATTAGATCTTCTGATGATAAAATCTCCAATAAATAAATGAATAAAGACGTATAAACTATCAAAAGGTTCAGCTAAAATATCAAATATATCGCCTTACTCACATTATTTCAGTTTGTAATTGTGATCCATGTATTATCACAGAAGAACAAAATATCACAATGTACACACACACACACACACACACACACACACACACACACACACACACAGCTATGCATATCAGAGTGTAATATCGCATGTCCATTCATCATCATAACTGTATTTTAAGAAGTTTAGGTCCTATTTTATATTTTCATCATCAGAATCATATGCATATTTGTTCTACTGTTCTGATCCAGAGCTTAAATTAATGACTATTCAAACTGTTTCAGCATTTAATTAAAAGAGTCTTTAACTGTAAACAAAACAAATACTGTCTCACTGTCTCTTCTATTTCCAGGCAGACGCTCTATCATACAAATATTCATAAAGCGTCCAATTAACAGGCTACCAGACTTAACAACCCCAACCCCAGTGCACATATTTACTTCCTAATTCAGTCCCTGGAGAACATCCGAGTGAATACACGCAGATCAATATATCAAAATATCAACG
>CM067504.1:41754669-41822169 GCA_034509495.1 Acestrorhynchus altus
TAATGACCCCCCCTCACACACACACCCACCCACACACACACACACACACACACACACACACACACACACACACACACCACCCTCACAAAACCCATCAGGCTGTTAAAAGCTCCACACAGAGGAAGAACACGGACAAGAGGAGGAAGCTTCTAAAGAGGAGAGAAGTACAAAGAACCCTGTTAAATCTGTTTACTTTGTAAACAACATAGAAACTTATCTGTGAACCCAGAAAAGGATCTACGCAAACTCTAACCAGAGAACCCAGTCAGAACTCCATCCGTCAAACAGCACACTGCATTAAATACAGGAAAGTGTTCTTCTAGAGAAACTGAAAAGGTGTGAAGTCACATATTATACGCAGTTTCTGAGTTTACCGCATCCTTGATTAAATTACTGTTCAAACTTAAAAAATACAGCATCTAATTCAGTACCACAGTCGTCCAGTAGAGCATCATCGAGTCCCAAAGAGACACTCCAGCAGCACTGCTGTGTCTGATCCACTCGTCCCAGCAACACACACTAACACACCACCACCATGTCAGTGTGACTGCAGTGCTGAGAACGACCCACCACCCACATAATATCTGCTCTGTGGTGGTCCTGTGGGGTCCTGATCATTGAAGATCAGGGTGAAAGGAGGAGAATAAAGTCTGCAGAGAAACAGATTAACTACAGTCTGGATTATAGAACCACAACGTTCTCCTGTGTGATCAGAGGAGCTGATAGGATGGACAGAGAGTGTAGAAACGAGGAGGTGGTCATAATGTTATGGATGGTCAATATATTATCATTTTTGGTTCCTGAAACCATCAGTCTACTCACGGAGTATTATCACATTAATTGATTGGACATTAGGATAATGTGTGGTCTGTTGTTTTATCATGTCTGAGAGACCGGCATGAATTGTCCCTCCGAGACAAATAAAATCGATTCAGTCGTTTTAGTTATTGGACAGAACTGTCCAACAATGAAGACAGTTTTTAACAGGATATTAAAAATGGTCGTGAATCTGACACAGTTCTGTCAAGACGGTTGGGTTTAAAGATAAATTGCAGAGAGAGGAGGCAGGGAAAAGTGAAAAAGAGGAAAAGATGGAGAATAATGAGCTCTCATATCCCCACTCTCTTCTTCTTTCTTCTCCCCACTCTCTCTCCTTCTCCCCAACCCAACTGCGTTTGACCTATTTTCTCAGCTGCTTCTGCCTCCAATAGATGGCAGGCAGGTTCTGGGTTCACAGCTCAGCAGCAGCAGTGCGGCCTGTGACTCACGGCCCCTCAGACAGGTCTGGAGTCAGGGGGCTGGGTGTGCGCTTGCCAGACTGTAATTGTGAGTTAAATGTCTGATTATCTGGAGACGTTCGGAGGGTGTGCTGCATGTGCGAACGTGCAAACACGTCACAGAGCAGCAGCTGCGGAAACGCCCCTCAACAGTGCTGAAGGGGAGCACAGGAAACTGCATCATGGTCCACCATGGAAAGTCCACCTTTGACCGGAATCTCCCTTTGATCACTGATTTAACTGAAGTCAAGCTTTAGAGATGTTTCTGAATTTGGATTAAAACACGTTCGTTAAGGTTTCTGAAGCTTTATAGCCTGTAAAAGTGCTTTTATTTGGATCATATAAACCACACTGACAGCAACTCTCTAAAGCAGAGGTTGAAGATAAAGTTCTCATTGTTTGGTTTCAACCAGCGTGTTGCTGTTTGCAGTCTGGAAGCGAGCACGGTAGGACGTTTGAATGTCGATTCAGGTCAGTAGGCCTGCTGAGATATCTCGAGACAGAGGAAAGTAACAGGAGTGCAGTGTAGTGAACTACAGAGTCATCATTTTCACACCTGGCTTTTTATCGATGCTCTTGAGAACTTTACTATGTCCTGTCCTCATCGCCAGTGTGAGCTGCGTCCCCCTAGAGTAGACACATATTGGTTTGTGGTGGGGTGCACTGGTGTGTTGTCAGTGTGTCAGTTTGCTTTTTCCAGGTGTTGTGCTGAATTCTGGATCCCTGCCAGAATGTGACTGCCTTCAGGTGCACACATGGAGTGAACAGAGTGCCATCAGACTCAGATGTTCTAAGTTCTAAAGAGAGTAGTTCTAGAGAAGAACTGGATTCTCAGTACCTCATTTCTGTACCGTAGTCTCAAGGCCAGATCACTCATCCCTACTCGACCCAAATCACCCGGTAACATCAGCAGAGGAAGTCTTAATTGCGCTGAAATTCACTGCCTGATTCAAGAGCTTTTGGTGCAGCAGGGCCAGGAAGTGGGCTTGATGAGGGTCTGTGAACGTGTGCGATGGCTCGTGTGCGCCTTACGCAGGGCATCGCTGGGCAAACAGCACGTAGGCAGAAGGAGAGGGCCAGACGGGCAGGGCGCTAATCTGAACCATCACATTGTGCCATGGCTGATGGAGGAATGTTGTTTTGGGTTCATGAGCTGCTCCAGCAATCACCGCTGCTGAGGGGCGTGAGCTCCCATTACAACGGCAGCTCTGGGGCGTGTGGGGACTTTCCACTATCTCGGTCACGTTCAACAGCTGGTCCTGTTTCTCGCTTAGTTTGACAGCGGAGCATGACGAGAGATAGCAGAGGTGCTGGGTGATGCGGGCTGGTCTGAAAGAGTGCCAGAATCAGAATCAGGAACTAGTGTTAAACAGTAAACCTGGACTTATGTCAGCAAAGTTCAGAATTCTGAAGACTGAAGGCCGAACAATGAAGAAGAATCAATGAAGGCTTCTGTAAAATCGGTTAAAACTGCATGTGCAAATGTTACGACTTAACCTGTAGAACTCTAGGACATTTTTTGGGGATGTTTTCATGTTTTGATCAAAAATTTCCTTGTACCTAAAATGTTTTGTATGCAGGTTGATCATCAGCCCCGGCCCCTCTCTCTGATCAGTCAGAGTCTGTATGCAGGTTGATCATCAGCCCCGCCCCCTCTCTCTGATCAGTCAGAGTCTGTATGCAGGTTGATCATCAGCCCCGCCCCCTCTCTCTGATCAGTCAGAGTCTGTATGCAAGTTGATCATCAGCCCCGCCCCCTCTCTCTGATCAGTCAGAGTCTGTGTGCAGGTTGATCATCAGCCCCGCCCCCTCTCTCTGATCAGTCAGAGTCTGTATGCAGGCTGATCATGTTCACGTGGACAGAGCAGTAAACATGCACTGGAATCTCCTTTGATATTTAAAGTTGGATTTAATTCAGTCGGAAACCAGTGAATTTTAGCTGTTTTCACAGCTGAATTACTCTCTGATAATTCATCACACAGATAAGTCTTGTAGTTTGTTCTGATATGTGTATCATGTCTGTAGGTTACTCTGATCCTGAGTCATGAAGCCTAGACAATGGCATTTAACCACCTGTGAAGTGCAGATCTCAGGTTCTAAGAGCTGAAGCATTTTAAACTCCTGTATGTGTTCACGTAGGGCTGCTGCTCTTTTGACCCTTTCTTTTTCTACATCTGTTGTATTAATTTTTTTAAGATGAAGGATAAGACAATGACTGACACCAGTACATGGAGAAAGATTAAACCGGCTGACAGGTGAAGTGAGTAACATTGGCTGCTTTTCCACTGGAGGGCCAAATAGTTCCCGAGGCCGTGCCGTACTGTTCCGCACCAGTGCAGACCCATTAGACCAGTTACGGTTTGTTTTTCCATTTGCTGTGCTGCTAAATCAGGACCAGGAAGTGCTCGATGTCTCACAGTAATGTGACATTCACTGGTGTCCAGTCTCACATAAATAAGGCTTATTTGAATTCCTGTTAATAATCTAATATATTTATATTTCAACACCAACACTTGTGGCCAAACAGTTTTGTTCTTGAAGCAACAAGTCTGAAGTTTGTGGACCTTCAGCATGCAGTTAGCCCTACACTAAGGGAGAGCTGTAATCCTAATAGTCCTCCAGCACTGAAAATATAAGATCCCAGATGTTGCAGCACAAAGGCACGTAAGTATGGTGTCAATCAACTGATCCCTGCCTCTTTAAGTCCCCACACTGAACGGTTCTGTGGTCCCAAGTATGCTTAACTAACTGGGGTCAACACGGTTTCTAAGCATTCCATGTTTAAACTCCAGGTTCAAAACCGTTCATAAATGGAAAAGAGGACACTGATGTCTGCGGCTACTTTCAGGAGGGTAATGGGCTCCGGACGTGTCCCTGATTGAAAATGTGTGGACGCTACTGGACACTCTATCAACACTCCACCCCTACCTCACCATCTGCAGAACTGAGTGAGAACATTCAAGCTGCATGGGATGGATCATCACAGGACACCATTAGCAACCTCTACACCTCCACGCAGAGACGTCTGGCGTGTTGCGTTAAACCCCACGCCGTCCTGAGAGACACCACTTCTGTATGAGTAGATCAATAAATATTGATCAGATCAGACTACAGTTATCATCAGTTATTGATCAGTTATTCATCTATTAATGCATTAATAAGCCAAGAAACACCCAAAAGTCTGAATTGTCAGCTGTAATAATAATTGCTTTATTGAAGTCCGAGTACGACCCTATTTGACCTACAATTGGAGGGAATTCAGCCTTATTCTAAGCTCTGACTGAGGAAGTATGATATAGACGTCATCGTTTCTCATCAGAATTATTAAAAATACTAATGCTGACCTACATTCTTACACTCACATTCATTCCTAATGTCACAGTAAGCGACTCTAAAAGTGTGAAAATTGATCATTCTTCTAATCAGTTTTGCTCTCTAGAGCCTCGGGGGAATCAGCAACCGTACGCCAGGCTGGTCCCTGCCATGCCTTCATTTAATAGAAAATGAAGAGCCATCGTTCTAATTAAATCTTGGTTGCATACTTCATGCTTCTCAAGTTAAGGTCATAGTCTGCTTGGACTAAGTGAAATGTGTGGACAGGAGCTGTTGCCCTAGAAAAAGCAAGTGTGTATCATTTTACCAACTGAGTTCCCAGAACCTACTGTACGTCAGACACTTGTCGTTTCAGTCACCTCGGGAGGACGACTGGGACGGTGAGGATTTAGTAACACAGACACTGTTGAGACATTTCCTCCTTCACTGTTTCCTTTCAAATCAAGGATATTTAAAAGAGTTTATCCTGCTTTTGTTGGAGTAACTGTCTCTACTGTCCAGGGAAGACTTTCTACTAGATACTGGAACATTGCTGTGAGAATTCGATTGCATTCAGCAGCAAGAGTGTTAGTAAGACGAGGATGTTGGACGATCACCACCCACCTCATCCCTCTCAAAAGTGTTTGATGGAGAACCATCATTCCAGAGAACGTAGTTCCACTGCTTAGTCTTCTGCATTTGACCCATCCACACACAGTGATACACACCAGTGAATTCACACACCACGGATTCAAACCAGTGACCTTCCAGTCATAAGGGTGGTTCCCTAACCAATAGCCCAAGGCTGCTCCCTGCTCCCTGGAGTTAGATGTTTTCCAACAGGGTCTTATCTGGTATTTCCATGTTCTGAAGTCTGGAACTCATTGATTTGATGTCAATCGGTACTCAGTCGTAATTTGGTCGGTACCTCACCGCGTAAGAATAATAATAATTCTGTCTTTGCTCTTAGAACATAAAAACCCCATTCCTTGTATAAGCAAACAACACTGGAGTTCACAGGTTCTCAGAGAAGTGACAGATTGAGGCCTCTCAGACTTCAAGGGAAATTTCATCTAAAACACAGGGTTTCATATTTTGCTCAACTGTCTGTGACATGTGGAGAGAAGAAGGGCTGTGAAGCACCAGAAGACTACTCTCCGAGATGGCTGTGAAACAAAGCAGTCTCTAAGATCTCTCTTAAACTCAGCAGATGCTTTTTGACAACTTGGCACATAAAGACTGAAAAAGAGGGCTTTCTCTACTTCTAGCTCCTAATGATGCTCCTTTCAGTTCAACTCAGCCGAACAGTTCAGCCATAAACATTAGATCCAGAGCATCGTCCCCATCCGCAGCACACGGAACCGTCCCGCGGAAGCCTGGGGACACTTATACGTTAACGGCTGTCTGAAGTCCTTACCTGTACACACTCTAAAGGTTCAGGACGTAATGTAGGGCTTTTTGTAAAGCTGTAAAAAGTCCATTTGCGTGTTTATCCCTTTAGTCATTCATCAAGAATCATTTGTCTGCTGAAATGTTTCACAGCCACAAAATACTTTGGGTAATATCCTGTTTTCTACCTAGCAGAGTAAGAACTGTTCGCTGACATCATGACTTGATTCATTGCTGAGTAAATACTCACATCTCCGCTTGTTTCCTCACTTCCCAGAACAGAAGAATGCTGAGTATTCTCTGCAGGTCCTGTGTTGACCAACGTATTTCAGGAAAATAACAGGGACTTTATATGATCCGTCAGATGATTTCAAACTAAACATCATTATTTTTAGTGTAAAAGCTCACGGTTTCTGCTCTAAGGCCTCCAAAGAGGACAGTGAGGAGAGGACAGCTGAGACATACCTTATACCTAATGTCTCATATACTCATATTACTATTTAGCTAATAAAAACAAATGGATATGTTTCGAGGTTGTTAGAAGAGCACATATTTGGATTGAGATTGTTTTTATTCCCAATAACTTCAGCCATCGCCGGCTAGAAACTCCAAGATCTCCGGTTTGTTGTCCCACGTCCAGAAGGTCTGGTGTCATGGTGTGGGAGCAGCTTCATACAAACCTTTGATCTTCATTACAGACACTTTAACAGACCAACTTTACGTTAATGAGGTTCTGAAACCAGTGGTTCTACCTTTTCTGAACACAGACTCCGGTGCTCTGTTCCAACAGGACGATGCTCGTCCACACACTGCTGCCGTCTCAAGATCTCGTCTTGAAGACACAGATACTCATCTCCAGACCTGTCCCTGATTGAAAATGTGTGGACGCTATTGGACACTCTATCAACACTCCACCCCTACCACACCATCTAGAGGAGAAAAAGGTGATTATAAATCAGAAACTAAACTAAAACATTTTTTCCTGAATAACTTTTCTAAACATCACTTCATTGCTAGTGTTTAGGTGAGATATCCTCAGCCACGACTCTGTGCCTCAGACTCCATTTCTTATGTTCTAGACACACAGTTCTGCAGCCCTTTCTTCTGTCCAGTAAAAGTTCAGAGTCAGAGAGTGCAAATGTTGCCCCTTCTTTTGCCCCTCTCCTAATTTGAACTCTCCCGAGAGGGTCTTACTTTAGCCGTTCTAATGGGCTGATGTCATAATGGTGTGCGTGTGTGTGTGTGTGTGTGTGTGTGTGTGTGTGTGTGTGTGTGTGTGTGTGTCTGTGTGTGAGAGAGAGAGAGAGAGAGAGAGAGAGAGAGAGAGAGAGAGAGAATAGGTTATTCATACCAGTTTGTGTGTCCAGAGGAGAATTCAGGCCCAAGTAAACACAGTAAATGTATTCCGGAATCAGCTCCACATCTCCAAACATCTCTCCAACACTCTCTTCAGTGGCTTTCCACTGGTCCCCTATTCAGCCTCACTTTCCCTGCCTCAGACACTCCAAAAAGTGCACACCTGGAAATGAAACACGAGTAATTATTAAATTAAATTAATGAAACTTTATTTTAACTCTGAAATACATTGAGGGTCATTTCCAATTTCAGTGCAGCCGAGACTTTACACCTTAAAGGGATTGAAAACAATTCAACTGAATTGATCAAGTTAAACTAAAATGAAAAAACTACATAAACTAACAATAAAACAGCAAAATAAACTAATATTAGACTCAGCTTTTGTAAATACGAATAAAATAATAATAGCATCAGCCCCGCCCCCTCTCTCTGATCAGTCAGAGTCTGTATGCAGGTTGAGCATCAGCCCCGCCCCCTCTCTCTGATCAGTCAGAGTCTGTGTGCAGGTTGAGCATCAGCCCCGCCCCCTCTCTCTGATCAGTCAGAGTCTGTGTGCAGGTTGAGCATCAGCCCCGCCCCCTCTCTCTGATCTGCCACACCATTGCATCATACAGTTTCGTACCTTCTGCCTCCCCATTGCCTTCCAGTTTTCATACCTCGCCAGTGGGGACGGGACATTCCAGACTGTGTACATTTATGACTTTTTGTTGGGACTGCAGAAGCTAACAGCCATCATGATCATTAACAGGAGGTTAAAAAGCCTTCACATCAGCAAACTGAGTCTATATATATATTCCAGTACTGTGTACAAATATTCTCTCCAGTCCAGTTTCAGTTTCTAAAGAACTCTATTTGAATCAAATTTTTGGGAAGTCAGATTAAGACCCAAACTACACCGTGAGAAAGCGTGCATTCCACTAACATCCCAAAAATACATCCCAATCTGTGGAATACCCTAATGCCTTGCTCCATTCACCATCTCGGTCTCTTTCTTTGACAGCTGTCCTGAAACAGAACCGAGTGCAATTTGGGTTACACGTCCTCAGTGACGGAGATATTCTCCAGAGCAGTCCGTGTGACGCATGTAACCAGGTCCCTGAAACGGATGTGCAGCTTTTCTGGTGAAATTAATTCAGAATAAGAAACCACTTTTGGCCAAGTCCTATTTCTGGAATTCGGAGGAAGGCCATTTCCGTTATGTGTCCTTCTGACAGCCCCACAACAGTGAGGTCGATTGACTTAGGTTTCTTGTTTTTGGAGCTCTTCCCTGAGGAGCTGAGAGAGATCCTGAAGAAGCGCAGAGGAACCTGTGTATGTAGGGCACTCCTACACACGAGAAAACAGCAGCACTGACACATGAAAGGGAAGAGATCGAGTCTGAGCTTCTGCTTTAGGCACTGTAGCAAAACATGGGCACTGCAGAGAGACGCCAACAGAAAGGGTCAGATCTTATGCCCTCTCCAAATTAATACATACCCTTATTTCAATGGGTAATCTGGCCTTAGTTAGGGTCAGTTTTATGATATCGAGAACACAAATATCTTTCCCTGTTGGTTCCCCAGGCTGGATATGAGATACGGTTGGGTTTGGAGACGTACAGGTTCCTGATGTTGCAGCTGGGCTTGTAGATCCTGCACACTCACCGGTTGCTGAAGCTGGCGTCCAGCTGCTCCCACAAATGCTGGACTGGTAATAAATCTGGTGACAGAGGACAAGGAAGTGTTGCAGTCTGGTGGAGACATTACCATTGCTATGTGTGGAGCATTGTCCTGCTGAAAATGCCAGTTCGAAGTCCTGCCCTGAGAGGTGACACATGTTCGCAGGATGTCCTTGAACATTTCGCTGAGCTGTTAATGTCCCTCATGTCAGTACTAGGGGTCGTGTGCTCCCAGATCTTCGCACCAGCACTTTGGGCCAGAGTGTCCACAGCAAAGGCAGGACTGAAGCATATAGCTTCCATATCCAAACTTGACCTTCATCAGATCCCAAACAGAACCTGGATTTATAACTAACTCATAATTAAAATATATGACCATAAGAAGAGACAAAGAAAATGAAGAAGAGATGCAGGTTCATCTCATTTATCTCAGCTTGAGTTGTGCCTGGCTGCATTTAGGAGCTCAACTCCAAGGAGCTCAACTCCAAAGAAGCAACATATCAGCTGGTATGAGGTTCTTGTGCTCAAATGCTGTGTTTGGTTTGAGCATTGTTCCAGAAGTCCTGCTCTTTGTCTAGATGTTCTCTGGAGAACTTTAGTCTTGTCCTGGTGGGTTCTTTTTGACAGTATTTCCTCCTTAAACTCCTCCCATGAAGATCAAACTGGTTTGGTCTCTTTCTGATGGTAGAAGCTACACATTGACATCTGCTGTGGTGAGAGCTACCTGCAGGTCTGTGAGCATTTTAGGATTGTTGGATCTTCTTTACTCATCTTGTTTGTTCTGCTCTTGGGCTGAACTTGCTTAGACAGTCTGATCTGGTCATGTGGACATTACATCCCTTCTCAGACTCATCTGCATCTACAACCTTCTTTCTGAAGGCCTCAGAGACCTCTTTGGATCTGGCCATGGTGATCCCCCTCACTTCAACAATCAAGAGCAAACCAAACTTGGACCATTTCAAGACATCTGATCTTCTTAATTTCAGTACCTTTAGGACAACACTTTCTATAAACTTCGTGGTTGCTCCTATGCTCCTATGCGTGGTTGCTCCTATGCTCCTATGGTTTGAACTCATGAGACTTAGGCAGCACGTGTGCTTTGTTCGTCCAGCGTTTGCTTTTTTGTGAACGCACATGGCATCATTAGATCTTGAGTATTGAGGTCAGAAGATGCTGCCAAGCGCACATCCTCCTGGAGCCCTGATTTACAAGCATTGGGAGGAGCCAGGCAGACAGCAGCTGCTACAGACCAAGCTTTAGAGGGACTGGGTCAACGTAGGGTGAGATGTTGGCATGTGAGCTGTGACGTACGGAAGGGTTCAGGATCGGTTACGGCCCCACAGCCACACAGCAGTGATACGAGCCCCACCATGCCAGTGTCGGGTTCAAATACGTCAAAAGAGCTGGCGACTTTTCCGTCTCCACTTCAGGAATCTTGATACATAATCCTCATTGCATAATTTAGCAGCTTGTGTTCCACTTCCAAAGCATTCCAAGCGAAATGCCTTCTGCTCCCAAACTCTGTCTTACAGTAGAGTGTGACTCTGACGCTACAGGGAGGATTCGATAGTCTCTCCTTCCACCTCTACATCTTACTTTTGACAACTTCTTGCTACTCTGCACCGCGTTTAATGTAGGCCATTGCAGCGTTGTGCAACAAATTTTAACCAGCTGCTAGATTCTCTCAAGTGGGTGTGATTTGAAGTGAATCACCATGGTGCTGACTTCAACAGACCCCCACCCACCAGCACCACTCGCCCCAGGCCATAGCAGTCCTACTCTGCACCTAAACGATTGTCCTCCCAACAACAGATCCTTCAATAACATGCAACGTGTTATTGCAATGCAATAAGTGACTGTAGCTCACCAGTGGTTCTGTGATGTGTTGGTCGCTAAGGTGTTGCTAAGTGACTGTTGAGGTGTACAGCTGATCCAAATCTTATCCAATACTTTTGGGTAAAAAAAAAACTGTCTCCACTAACTGAGGACATTTTAGAACAGTGTGAATGTGGAGAGAACTGCGTGAACAGGACCGAACATTTCTAGATGCAGAGTATTCTTGAAGATTGTGGAACCACATGCCTGGGGAGAGAAAAGTGTGATCCAGAAGGAGTTTTCTATAACAATCGAGAACTAGAATATGTTAGAACGTTGTACAATGTTCTAGAACAATGTGCATGGGGAGAGGATAGGTGTGAATATGAAAGAACGTTCAACAATAATGTCCAAGAGAGAGTAATGTGAATGGGAGAGAGAACATTGTGGAACTAGAACATTTTAGAACAACGTGCATGGGGAGGGAACAGGTGTGGCTTCCCCTTAATCTATATAGAGAACCACAATTCAGTAATCTCAGCTTTTGAAGGTCTAATTGCGTGGTGTTCACCATAAATGGAAACAGTGGTGCACATGGACAACGTGCACATGGACTTCATAAATATCACAGGCTTTTACTCGAAAAGGAGAAGTTTTTCATTTCAGACTATTTCAGAACCATTACATAAGGACGTCCAGGAGAAAGACCACGTCCACTCTTTTCCTCTTCCGCCACTACATAACCATATATGTATTCACTCAGACCCTCCCTCTGCTCTTCCCTCAGTTCTCTGTTTGTTTGTTTATAAGCATCAGGAAGATCTTGGACATCGGACTACAGCAAGCTGGAATCCAGAACTCCTGGGAAAGTCTCGGCTTTGTCTTCAGTCTCCTGCACATTTTTTAGCAAACTCGTACGAGTAGATCTGTTTCAGTCTGGAAGACCAATGAAGGGGTGATCTTAGGTCAGGAATGCAAGCCTGAATCCATTTCATTATTTGCTACACTGATAAAAGATGTACTATATGGACAAAAGTATTGGGACACCTGCTTATCCTGCTCTAGTTGGAGTAACTGTCTCCACTGTCCAAGGAATGCTGTCTTGGATGGAGCACCATCATTCCAGCAAACACAGTTCCTCTGCTCCACAGCTCAATGCTGGGGGGCTTTATACCCCTCTAGTTCATGCCTGGCATTAGACATGGTGCCAGAGTGTCCTATTTTATTGGCAGTACTTCTCTACAGGGACTAGACAAGCTGTGTGTGCATTTTCACATCTGTGTCAGCAATGGGTGCAGCTTTGGGTCAGATATGATACACTTTAAAAGGTTAACAGTGGGAATCCCAGTCAAGACTGTTGAGCAATCATCTCATCAAGTAAAATCTTGTTCTTCATTATGGCTTTATGGCCACAAGCGTTGCTCCACACACCCTCGTTTAACTGGAGAGAGAGAGCGTTCTCTCGTTTAAATAGAGGGGCAGAGAATGAAAATGTTTGGGTGGTATTGCATAAAGCTGAGTTGAATCAGCCGGAGCCCCTTTTAATAGTGTTGCTATGGCAACATCAGCTCTGCAGTGGCCCAACTTTAGATATAACACCGTGGTAGAGCTCAGCTTGCTCATCGTGTCTGTGGGAGAATCTCTCTCTCTCTCTCTCTCTCTCTCTCTCTCTCTCTCTTTTCACAGACACATGCTCTTCCCACACTGTGCTCTCATTCGCTCGGTGGTTCTGTTCAGGCACGTTGACTGTTCAGCAATCTAACGTGTCCTTTCATCTCTACAGTTCAGGGTTTCGTTTTCCAAACCCACTGCACAGCAATCCTGATTTTTACGTGGTGAAGTATATGGGAGTATTCCACGCTTTGCTCCTTAGGGACAGAGGCCTGATCAAGATTCCAAGGAATAACCCCCCCGAAGCACAGCTAATTCACCTGATCTTTTTCGGGAGGAAGCTGGAAAACCCACAGTTCTCTCCTAAATTATGCTGTTCTGGAATATTGCACTCATAGACACCGATCTGGAATGTCCTCCCTCATTCCCATGATTCTAGAACGCGCTCCTCATTTCTACTGTTCGGATACCCCCCACCATTAAGTTGAAAGTTCTCCCTCGTTCCCATTATTCTAAAATGTCCTCTCCTCATTTCTACTGTTCGGGAATCCCATGCACACTTATCTGGAATGTTTTAACCTCATGCACAGAATTCTAGAATGCTCTCTGGGATGGGATATCCCCACCATTCCCCATCTGGAATGTGCTTCCTCATTCACATTGTTCTAGAACACCACCATATTTACACTGAATAAGAATGTTTCCTTTCACAACGTTCTAGATTGTAATCCCTCATTCTCTAATATAATGTTTCCACACTTTTCATGAGTGCTCTTGAGAGATGCAGAACTCTCTCCCATCCTTCACACTGTTCAGGGATAATCCTGCACCACACACATGCCACGCTTTCCCCACTTCACACTGTTCTAGAAGGTTCTCCCATTATTTACACGGATCAAACATGTTCTTCCCCCTGGTGCAGCAGTTCTGGAATGTTGTCCCATCATCCATATTGCTGTAGTATAAACTTCCAGACTGACACAAAATGTTCTTCTGTATCTACATTCTTTTAGAACATTCCCAACCACTAATGGGGTGTTTGTTTGATTGGGGTGCTCTGGCCTTACCGTCATCCCAAGTACAGTATTAAAGGAACTGGTAGAGTGAGCAGGCTTGTCTAGAACACTGTGAGTGCTTATGAACCTTCATTATACAGAGGAATTGTGTTCTGATGAAGGGAGGTGGGGTTATCGTGTGTTCTCTCAGCAGCAGAAGCAGTGTAGGGGCCAGGTGGGGCCAGGCACATGCAGCGTCCACCAAAATGTCAGAAAGCATTTTCGGTTCCTGAGCCGAAGAAGAGCAAACTCCCCCGAGGGAAAATCTGCTTCCCTCCTTCATCCTTCCATTCTTCTCTCCATCAGCCTCGTGTGCTGCAGCTGCGGCATGCCTGACCTCCCCAGAGCAGCACGGCTCAGTGGATGTGAGGACGCGTGGGTGGGGAGCGAGGCTTGGGAGAACATTTCCATGCAAAATGGTGCTTTACAGGAGATCCAAGACTGGAAATGATGTTCCTGTGAATCCGTCGGAGCAGACGCTGTCCAGTTACAGCATCTGAAGGGGTTTAAAGAGCCAAAGCCTAGAAACCTTCTCAGAAGCTTTAGAAAATGGTGAAACCAAGCGTCCTGCATATCTCAGTAGAGCTTGTACTGCACATGAATATTACAGTGGAGTGCAAAAGTAATCAGTCCATCAACCAGAAACGTCCGACCGACAGCGTCCTGTGGGCAGCGTCCTGTGAGCACTGATGAAGGACTAGAGGACGACCAACACAAACTGTGCAGAAACAGATGAGCTTCTGTCTCTGACTTTACACCTACAAGGTGGAGACACTCGGTAGGAGTGTCTGATAGAGTGGACAGTGAGTGGACACAGTGTTTAAACACTCCACTGATACCGTCTCACATATAAGGAATATGTTGTTGATGTGTGGCTAAGAAAAGGAAAAAGAAGCAAACGAGCAAAAAGATACAAGCCGCTCTTCCGATTCTCAGACTCGGAGAACTTTTCAAAAGTTCCCTCAGCCACAGTCCTTGACAACGGACACGAGAGGTCATTCAGGATGTGATTACTCACTCTGAACTCCAAGCATTCCTTCAGACAGATCCTTTCATTTTATTGTCATGATTAACTCGGCCTGACCTAGTTAAGGCTTATTTAATCAAGACAGCGGTTCTTAATCTTGGTCTTGCAGAACCACTGCCCTGCGTGCTGTGATACGTTCCCTGCTCAACACAATCAGCGGAAATCAGGAACGGCTTTAAGTGCTTGTTAATGCTCGTTCAATCAGGTTTTCTGGAGGAACGCAGGGCAGGAGCAGCAGGCGCACAACTGACGAAAGGGAAGAAAGACTTTCACAAACTCTAAACTTGAATCGTGTTCTTTGGATGTTGATTTACATCACATGGGCCTGAAGGTCTCACATTTACAGCTGATCTCAGGCCTAAGAATGAGCCACCATCCTGAAGTACTGGGTGAAACATCTAAGCGTATCTAAGTTTATAGTATTTCAATTGATGTTGCACATAATAAACAGTATTATACTGACTCAGCCAATCACATGCCTCCACCTTTCTTTAAGAGGCTTTACTTACAGGCCACTTTCGCCTCCTTCTTCATTGCTGCCACCAGTTTGGTCCCGTTGGAAGCACAGGCGATTGGCTCCTCCGTCCTCACACTGCGATTTTTTTTCTTGAATTAAGAAAAATCCCTTTTGTTGGCAGCAGGCATTAATTAAATGCAGCCATCTGTCCAGCCTATCAGAATCCGTCTTAACACTCCATATATTCTCCTGCATTTGGCAGCTGGAACGATTGCATGCAGACCTGATCCAGAGCCAGAAAAGAGTCAGCATACGGACTGCACTGAGAACAAAACTATGAGACAAATGATTAACATTTAAATAACATTTACTGTGCCGTGCAGAAGTGTGGGCACCCTGGTCACGATTTCTGTGACTGTTCAGACTGTGCAGAGCGAAATGTAAATAGGACATTTGATGATAGATCTGTGAGGGCAAAAGTAGGAACCTGTAGGATCAGCAGATCATCTGAGGGTGAAATCAGAGACAGGTGTGAGTGGGCGTGTCCTGTTTTATTCAAGGAACAGGGATCTATCAAAGTCTGATCTTCACGTTTGTGGAAGTGTAAAGGAGCAAAGGAGGTTTCCGAGGAGCTCAGAAGAAGAGCTGTTGACACTCCTCAGGTTGGAAAAGGTTCCAAAACCATCTCTAAAGAGGTTGGACTCCATCGATCCACACTCAGACAGATTGTGTATAAATGGAGGAGATTCAAGACCTTTATGATGCTCCACAGGAGTGCTCCACCAACAAAGATCACACCAAGAGCAAGGTATGGAATAGTCCACCAGCTCACAAAGGAACCCAAGGGAACTTCTAATCAACTACAGGCCTTTCTCACATTGACTAAAGTTAATGTTCTTGAGTCCACCATCAGGAGAACACTGACCAATGCTGTGCATTGACCCAGCTCCACACATAGAGACACAGACGAGGCAGGACCAATGTGGCCTTTATTTACATGTCCCCCCGTCAACAACACACAAAACAGCTTAAATAAATGTAACTTGGCTCAATCAGGCTGTTACCATGGAAACTGGGCTACAGTTCAACACGGTCTGAGTCAACGTGTGGCTTCTTACGGATGTGCTCCTCACTGTGATGGTGGAAGGTGAGCCTTTCATGCACCACCCTGTGCTGGTGTCCCCAGGTCTGCTGCATTAGGGCTGAGTGCATGGCAGCGAGGACATCTGTGTCCAGGTCCCCACCAACTCCCTGCCACAGTTCATATAATAATGAATACGTTTTAATAAAACATGTAATAACTTTATTTAAACGTGTAGAAAATAAATGCACCACTACACAGCAAACCTGGTCGAAAGCAGAGGAAACACCACCTGCCACTGTAGCCATGTTGTCATTCCAGTTCCTTCCTTCAGCACCAAAAATATCAGCAATCTTCAGGCCCACTGGGAGGAGAGTCAATGGTCTCGTTTACCTCGAGGACAAGAAAGGAGGCTGTTCTAGCATCACTGTTGGCCTCTGATGACATATTACACAACAGCATTAAAAACCCCAGCAGATCTTATTCACGGGTCAGGGCGGGTGAAGCTGCATCGTTCGGTTCTGTGGAAGCACATTCGGTTCTGTGGAATCACAATTACCAGCAGTGGTAATATGGTATATTTTGTGAGGTGTGATGTGAGGAGCCACTTTACCTGGAGGAACAGAAGGTGTGGAAGATCAGGACATGACATCATGTGACCCTGTCGTACCATATTCAGCTCTGTAAAGCTGAGACCATCACAGGCTGGGTGCAATTCATCTCCCTGCTGCTTCAGATAACTCCAATGAATTTGGACAAAAGTATTGGGACACCTCCTCATTCATTTCTTCTGGAATCAAGGTTATTAAGGACCCAGAACCTAGTTTTCAGTGGACGAGGATAAAAAAAAAATACCATGACGAGGGAATTATATTCATGCTTCGTTTTTAATCACTTCATAGAAAAGTAGTTTTAGATTTTATTGAACACAATATACAATATTATACCATACATTGTGTGAAACATTAAATATTCACCTGCAACAATGTGGGATTACTAGACGAAAAACCCATCCCTCATGCAGATATTACTAACTCGGCCTAACCCTTTTGGAGCCAAGCGGACCAAAAGATCTTAAACATAGATGAACAAAGTTATACCGACATTTTGAATTCCAAAACTGCTAACAAGGTCAGAAAAATAGTTCACATTAGCACAAATAAGTACGGATCACATTTCTGTTGTAACTTATATCGATTTCACATTGGTGTTCAGAGGTTGTGACATTTGTGACCAGTAACGTGTGGTTTCGCGAGTCCAGCGTGTGTAACGATTTCTGAGCCGTTCTTAGCAATCTGCATTCAAAACGCTGCAGAGGTGTCCACTGGTGTCCGCTCTGTGTACAATCTTGTGGTATCAAGTTTTCGATGTTGCACCAAACAGTGATACACGAAGCTTCTAATATCTGACAATGTCTACAGTATGATCTCGTGTCTTATCTACAGACTCTCCCCGTAACCAATGGGTCGTGTGTCTCTTACGCTACTTTTCTGGGCAGTAAATTGTGCGATATATAAATATAGCCTATATAGTATTTTATATTATATTTTATATATATATATATATATATATATATATATATATATATATAAAATCAGCAATATTTAAAACAAACAAAAAACAGTATATTACCAAATATAACAGACTCAATCCAAGAGCCCACTACACAAAAAACACCACCGATTTCAGGTAATGCAAGTGCATATAAATTAAAAATAAATTTACAAAGAAACGTCATTCCTTATGTACAGTCAAAGGTAATAAATACACTGTTATGAACAGCAAAGGACCAACGTGAGCTAATATGAACAAACCAAACCGAGGAGTCAAAGTGAAAAAGGCATGAGCAGATGAAGGAGTAATCCTCACACACAAACACATTCAAACCGCACACACACTCGCGCCCACACACACACACACACACACACACACTTCTGCATGCTACTTTGGCCATACACTATGAACTGGAGAGTGATGGGTGCTGACGTTTATAAAAATACCAATCATTTAAACGTGGTCAAACACAGTGGCAAAATGCACCGGGGTCCAAATGTTTAAACGTGGGCTACATTTCAGACTCTAAAATAAGGGACACGCTTTGTTCTTTCGTGAAATCATGTCTTCAAATGAAAGCTCAAACCCCAGGACGTGACAGTGACACAAATGTAACGGACGTCGGTGAACGGAAGATGTTTGAGCTCGCCCTCAAGGCCGAATGGAGGGGGATTCTTCTTAAGGGTGATCCAAACCATTAAGTCTCGAAAGCTACTTCGGGAACTGCACAGCTCTCATCACTGGCTGAAATGAGGTTGAGGGCGAGGTTGAGGGCGAGGTTGAGGGCGAGCCAGCGTGCGGACCAACCGCGCTCAGGGTTGAGAGAACTAAAGGGCGAGGAAGATTGCTTCGGTTTTTAGACTGTAGCTCTTCGTCCAATCGTCAAATCAAATCGTGGGGGTGTGGCTCTCGATGTAACGATGCATAAATGATGCGCTCATTGAGGAAAAAAATGAAACACACGTTTTTTAAAAATGACAAAGTGCATTTTTCACTGGAATATACATTTCTAAGCTTTCTGAACGAACGTCAGACATTTGGATTATTTAGTCATATTGCCAAATATAAAGGAAGACACTGAGTTTCTCTTCGGCTTATAAAATGATTCCGCAGGTAAGCTGTCTGGTTTGCCTTTTAGAAAACAAACAAAGGAAAAACATTTGCATGTACAGTTATACTAAAGTGTGTTCAATAAATAAAAAAGACTATTAAAAAGACAATAGTAAAAAAGGCACACAGAGTCTTTAGACAAATGGTACAGAAAAGTAAACAGTTTCTTTCTTTACAAATACTTATTCATCAGTAGTTCGTCTGCTACCCCAACGTATCCCGATCGATAGCTTTAGAAAAAAGTCCACTTGGTACAAAAGGAACTCGAGTCCTCTCAGTAGTGTCGACTCCTTCCAGGTCTACAGTTGGCCCCGATCCTTCATGTTTCTCAAAGTCACCTGTCAATCAATCAGCTCCAAAATGTCTGCAGCATTTATTTCCTGAGAGCTCCGACCAAACTGGCTCCGAACTCAAGTGCAAGGAGGGCCAGTCATCCTCCTCCTGAGAGGGCCGAAAAAAAGCTCCCTCTCTGGGCTTTGTTTAAAAACTGCATCGAATGCAAGGTTGCGAGGACAAAAAAACACGTACTACCCACTAACGCGGGGAACGGAGTTCTATGTGTCCACTGGTGAGGCGTCTTGAGTCACGATCTGGATGTGTGTGGTGGCTGGCTCCATCTCCTCCCCCCGATCTTCCTCATCTTCTTCTGCTGCATCCTCATCCTCCTCCTCCTCCTCCTCGTCCTCGTCCCCCTGACTCTGTTCGTCTTTCTCTGTGCCCTCTGAATCCTCCTCCTCCAATGTGAGCTCGAACTGAAACTTGTCAGCCCCCGGTCCCCCGCCGTGACCCTCCTTATCGGGCTGGTAGAAGGGCGGTGAGGGGCTCTGGGGGATCATGCTCTGGTACCAGTTCCGATTGTCCTCCAGTGTGTCCAGGATGTCCTGAGCATCAGGGTGGACCAGGTCGGCCCACGTTTCCCACAGCGGATGGACGATGTAGTCGATGAAACCGACCTGCGGACAAAGTAGACGCCATTAGTTCTGAATTCTGAACCAAACGTTGACTGGAAGGTGGTTTAGAAGAACATGAGCAGACTCTGACCTGTGATTTCTCCACTGAGGCTGTGTGTTTGTCACACATGGGGCTGATCTCCATGCCTCGCTCTCGCTCGCGGTCTCCCTGGTGGAAGAACTCCTCCATAATGCGGTCCGTCCACTGCCTGTACAGCTCCAAAGACTTGGTGGGGTTGCTCAGATCAGCACAGTGCACCATATTGCGGAGAACCTTAATGGAAAGTCAATAAGCCACTGATTAGAATAGCTCTACGGTTGGCCCTCTGTCTGTAGGTTACTTGGATCCTGAGTTATGAAGCCTAGAAGATGGCATGTAACTGCCCACTAAGTCCGGCTCTTGGGTTCTAAGTGGTAAATGCCAGTTAAGTCAGTTACTCCAGTCTGGATTAATCCTTCACCATCACCTCATTTATCTTAATGAAGGAGCAGTTGGTACACGAGCAGAAGGGAAGGTTGGGAAGAATTGAGAACATTAGGAAGCCATAAAGCAGAACGGCAGTGAGGGATGGTCACAGTGGGTGGCTTTCCTAACGATCCACCCTTGTACCCGCCCTCCTCTGAACATTAATTAGTTCAACCAGGGGTGGAAGGAGGTGGAGGAGGTTCACTGACTTCACTGCTGGCACTCGCACACTCAGAGACAGTGAATGGTGAAGAGCTTTAAATGTTCCTTACCTGTATCCTGTCGGTGTAATTGTCCAGCAGCAGCACTCCTGAGCTGGTGACCTTCTTCGTCTCCACCATAGTCTTCAGATCAGCTAGTAAGCTCATGTGTTTGGACATGTCTGTTGCAAGTACCTGCAGACAAGAACACAAGCCAAACTCAGTCTTCGTCTCTTCCAGTGATGGCATTGCAGCAAGAATTTGCTCTAAACAGACATCTGTCTCACCATGTCGATGACCATCTTCCTGAGCGACTGCCTCTGCTTCTTCGTGAGGTTCTGGAAGATGTCACAGTTTTCCTCCTGGAGGAGTTTGAAGCCCACAGCTAGGTGGTGGTTCTCCAGCACTGACTCATCGTTATACATGAGGGCCAGCTCGGAGTCTACGGAAGAATGAAGTGGAAAAAAAATCAATGCTTCATGTTCTGAGGAGCGTTTGGGCTGCAGGACACTTGAACCACAATCTTCAACTATGGAAATTTCCATCCACTTACTCGTATTGATGAGGAACTGGTTGGAAACACCAGGATGGTCTACGTCATGGATGGCCGCTGCGAAAATGGCAGCCAGGATTTCCAAATCAGTGAAGACAGCCTGTGAGAGGAAACAAAATCACCAGTAAATGTAAAGTACTGGAAGACCACCTTGACATTCCCAGCATTCCCAATCACTGCGTTTTCAGGAGCTTACATCTAGGGCAGGTGTGGAGAGGAGAATGTGTGTGGACTGAGCCACGTCGGCAGCGTGAAGACTGTTGTGGTAAGCCACGTCTGAGTGGTAGTGGTCCTCCAGCGTCATCATGTATGTCACAAAGGTATCTGCCGGGATCTTAAATGTCTTTAGAAGGTCTCGTTCCTGTCAAAGAGAGGAAAATACAGGATGTAGAGGAGATCCAGGAGAAGGTGGAAAGACAAGTGCACATTGATGAAAATGAGACTAATGAGGCAGAAATGGGACCCACCTGGAAGATAGCGTACATGATGCATGTCAGAGGGCGATGGTTGGAGTACTCTGACACCGTGAAGATATTCAAGCCCCATTTGTTTAGATCTTCTAACTCCTGCAGACGAAAAGACAAACTTTGTTAAGATTTTTTGAAGTTCCCTCAACTTTAAAAACGCTTTCCCTCAGAAAAAAAACCTGACAGCTCATGTCTTCTTCTCACCTTAGACAGCAGGTCTTCCTTGTCAGTTTTCACACCGAAGCGGGCGATACCGCAGTTAAGGCTGGGCCCATGAGACACTTTCTTCACACCGCTGATCTGAGTCATCAACTGCTGCTTCTTCTTCTTCTCCCGAGCTTTCGGTGTGGGTGGAGGGATCTCTACTTCGTTCTGTTTGTCTGTGGGACACAGCCAGAACAAACACGTTAGAGCGGTTTGTGCTGGAGAAGCAGAGTCACTTTTATAAGAGAAACAGATTTCATCATTTGTCTCTCTGCGTTCTTTGGCTAATATAGAGTAACAGCTACAAGTGAAGGATCTGTAGATGGTTGACGTTCCAGACTATTTCATCTCATCTTTGTCGTGGCCACACGGAGCGTGCTCACGAACAAAGAGCCCCTTTGAAGAACCACTATCTGTGGTCTGCCTTCGCCTGAGTGACGTCAGCTGCTGCTTCCTCTTCCCAAGAGAGACCCAGGTGCACCAGGACATCTGAAAAGCTCACACCTGCTCTTAGTGCAGCGTGTGTGTGTGTGTGTGTGTGTGCCACACATTCACAAGCAATCCACCTGGAGAAAACACAGACTAAGAATGAACTGAGACTGGCACTCTGCCCATCGCTGAGCTTTCTCAGCTTCTCTGCCCTCCTGCAGCACCACCGCCCAGCCCACTGCAGGGGTCCCTGCCATTTCTGGACTTCGCACAGCCTCTCCAAAGGTCAGTACCTTGGAGGATTCCACTGACATGGAATCAAAAACAGCAGCAAGTCTCCCATAATCACACAATGCTGGGAAGCGTCCACATGAAGCCAGATAAAAGCCTTGCATGCTTGGAGGAGAACACTAATTCCGTTATGTCAGCTATCAGACACTCATGCCGGATAGAAAGAGCAAGGCCATCCGTGGCCTGGAGGTAAGAAACATCCCTGTGACTGTCACTGGTTTGTGTCCATTTGTGTCCACCCACCATTGGGATCCTCAGGGATCGAACTTGCAATCAGAAGAAGAAGGTACCTTCAATCTCCAGAAGAAGGTATGAATGGTTCTTTGTGTGAGAAACAGCTATACTGATTAAACAGCATGTCCAGGAACATTTACTACGAGACCAACAAGAACGTGACGTTCTTCAGAAAACGGGAAATGGAAGTTTATGATCATTAGATCTAATGTTCTCTCCCTTACAAGAGCCAGAAGCTGTGAACACACTCTTTCCTTATTTGAGTTGTTCTCCAGTGCCGGTGCTTTCACCCGAAGCCTGTGCTCAGTCTCACAGGGCTTATTCAATTAGTGCGATGATAACGACTGTCGCCATCTCGCCGGATTCCTCCTACACTAACGCCACGGAATGAGAGCGATAATGTGAGGTAATCGTCTCAAAAGTGTCTGAGCTGAAGAAGAGCGAGAGGTCATTAATTCAGTACAGAATTATACTATGTGAAGATACGGTCCTGCCTGTGCACACTGTACCGTTCTCCCGCAATGATTTCAACTGGAAATCTCTGGAAGTCTCAGTTTTCCAGTTAATGGTACGGTCAGTTAGCAGTGGATGGAGAGGGATGGAGAGTCTTTCCAGCATCCTCCAAACAGGATTTCCAAACCTCCCCCCGAGATGCAGTCACATGTCACTCTCATGCATCAGCTCCCACCGCTCACTATATGAAAAATTAAGGAGCACCAGGCAAGCTGCATATGCTTGCTTTGAGCTCCAGATGCCACAGAGTGAGAGAGTGAGCGAGAGAGAGAGAGGGAGAGAGAGAGAGATAGAAAGTGAGAGAGAGAGTGAGAGAGAGAGCTGTGCTATCCTTGCTCTTTTCCACGCGAGCAGAGCCAGAGCAGAGCAGTGACACGTGACAGCACTCACAGATGCCTCATAACTAACAGCCTCAATAATCCCACCAAAACCAAAACACTCTTAATCCTAATCCAGGAGCCCAGACTTCCGTCTCATTAGGACAAGAGGAGCAGGAACACACTGCGTCGAATCAGGTGTGGAGAAGAGGACGGCTCCTCTCGAGTCACTTAAAGACGTTAAATGATCTAATTTGTACTGTATATCATACGGTACATTGAACCACATCGCTTTTAAAGGGTTCTGAGGTTTGGCTGACTGTGGCAGCACTGGTTCTGAGGTTTGGATGACTGTGGCAGCACTGGTTCTGAGGTTTGGATGACTGTGGCAGCACTGGTTCTGAGGTTTGGATGACTGTGGCAGCACTGGTTCTGAGTTCTGGCTTCAAGATGATATTTTTCTGCAGTGGTGTAAAAAAAACGAACATGGCTGAAAATATCCAAAACCCGGATGTATGTATGGCGTGTGTTTGGGAGCGGAGGAGGACGTGTGGAGATGTAATGGTGTCCCTCTCTGAAGTACAGTTCTGGATGACTCATAGGTTCTGCTGCCTGGCGGTTCCATTACAGGGGTTCCACCGTGAGCTTCTCTCCACAGCAGGATCCCCCCTCCCACCATTGCTTACCTGCATCTCTCCATCTCTCTTACTCATATACCCCCTCCCTTCTTGTTTCTGCTGACTGCTGCATTGGGGATCTCTCTCTCTCTCTCTCTCTCTCTCTCTCTATGATGCTGAGCTGCTTGGCTAGACAGAAGCTGATGGCGCACCATGTATATAACCTAAATGAACACTTTTCCCAATGATCTCCCGCTGTCAGCAATCCATATTCCGACATTTCCTCTCCTGTAACATTCCCTACCCATCCTTCTGCACCTTGTTTGTTCAATTTCACTCTTTTTGGGTGATTTGTCCTTCCTGAAACGCAGCAGAATTCCTTGGACAACTTAGGGTTGGGGATTTTTTCATGTGTCTGTGGAGTTGGGTGGTTACCTAGAAAGGTGTTGGAGATGAACTCTGACACCTGGTTGCCAGATCTGCTCATCTCGGATAGGTGCGTCAGCTCCCTGTTCAGCATTCTTTTAAACTGGGGGGGAAAAACAGGAAAAGGAAGGAATGGTTAGTGGGAAATCGACGATGAAACAGAACTATATGTCGATTTCTAAAAGATTATGATCAAATTTTTTATCGATATCACAGGAAAGCCAATGGACAGAGCAGAATACGGGGGTCTGCATCAAACATGTGAATTGGAATATTTGCTGAAATGTGGACAAATAGAACAATAAATCTGCTGTGATATACTGTGAATGAAACATGGATTAGTCCCAGACCAATTCTGTAGATCCACAAAACTGGCAGAAATAAATAAACAATTGAATATATAATTAAATAAGTTGGGAAGAAAGGCAGCCATATCCTGCGTCACATCTGAGAAACGGTGTAGGTTGATAAAAAACTGGCAATCAGCTCCAATCTAACATTCAGAATACGTTTATATTCAGTTTCATCACATCTGCACTCATTTAAAACCAGTCATGCCGAGAAACCCAAAGGGAATCCGACACTACACATTCCAGCAGAGGTGCCCCAGACACGGCAGCAGAATGCATTCATTCCCAGTGTCTTCCAGACCACCCAGACCACCAAGCCAGGCAGCAGAACACACACACAGCAACTGAACCACCACTCCCATCACAATACACACCTTAATGTAACCCCAGGACACAGAGAGAAGGTAGTTCGCCTCAGGCATTTTGGATTCTGATTATTATCCAAGAAAGGAAAAAAAATATGGAAAAAAGATCCACAACAGTGCACTCGTCCCCCCCGGAGAAGGGGAGAGCCAGAGAGAGAGGCAGACGACAGGGATTCTTCAGAGTGAAAAAATCCCTGCTTCTCTCCTCTCCTCCGGATCAGCGGCTGCAGATCGGACGGAGCCGGCTCGGGGCCGACGCACTCCTGCACACACTCTCCATGGCTGCGGTGGTCAGGCAGGCAGCACCCGTCCGGGCTGGGGCTGGAGCGTCTGCTAGTGCTGATAAATTATGGAGGAGCTGAGGAGCAGGGAGAGAGGAGGGAGGGTGGGATGGAGGGAGGGAGGGATGAGGAAAAACACAGGGATGCTCATCTAGCTGGAGGGGGGCTTCCTCTGCTGGATTAGTGCTGCTCCAGTGCTGCTGTAGCTCTCTCTCTCTCTCTCTCTCTCTCTCTCTCTCTCTGTTCTTTCTCTCTGTGTGAGTTTGCTCACTTTACACCCCTCCCTCTCTCTAGCTCTCTTTCTATCCCTGCAGCTTGTCCGCCCCAGCAACACACTGGGCAGGGAACACGCGATTTGACAGAAAGATGGGAGAGGAGGGGAGACCCCTGATTAGTTATGGGAAGGAAGGGGAAGAAGAAGGGAAAGGGATATAAGACGAAGAGTGGGAGGGCTGAGAATGCCTCCATTAAGGCTGGGTTCCGTTCACATTTACTCTCAGAAATCTAAGAAAAATGCCCCAAAAAATCCTTGATGTGCTGCAATTTTCTGAAATCTGTTTAGAAATAAAACAATATATTATAAGAATTTCTCACATTTAAAGGAAAACAGACCCAAACACTGTGTTCTGTTTGGGTTTAGACGCCAGACTGATTCAGTGCAGACGTCTGCTCAGGTTTGATGAATCTCCACCGTCATTTAAAGACAGAGCAGAGAGTCTCTGTGCTGTTAGGGGTTCTGCTGTGTTCTGATCCACACTGTACTGGGCTGAGTGATGGTCTTCACTCTGCTTCCCCAACAGCCACAATCAGATTTACACATTTGACAGCAGCTTTGGTTGAGTTTGAGTCAGATACTCTCAGAACTGAAGGTACAGAACTGCTGACGGAGAGCGGAACGCTGTGTTTCACTGACTGTCGCAGACCAGTGGCTCGTTCTCCAGCTCCCACACAGGTTCTCAACTGGAGTCCTGGGTTATTTTTACCCTGCAAGTGCAAAAGATGCTGCTGGCAGGAGGGTGGGAGTGTAAAGAAGGGAGAGGAAGAGAGAGAGAGAGAGAGAGAATTGCCCTTGCTTGTCTACTTTTTGGTGACATCAGCCCACCCTGACTCTCTCTCTTTCTACTCTTCCCTCTTTTTCTCTCTCACACTCTTCCGTCCGAGCACCTCCAAATTACATCCCGACACCATGGCAACAGCATCATGTGACCCAGGCTGCTGCTGCAGAAGCTGCTTGTTCTCCATGTCTGTCCATACATGGCGGCCGCCAAAGCATCATGAGGGCATTTCTGCAGTTCAGCACCACATGCCACACACGCACGCACACACACACACACACACACACACACACAAACACACACTCACACACACACACACACGCACATGCACAAACACACACACACACACTCACACACACAGAGTTCATCAGCAGCAGGCAGACAGCCAGAATCAATGGGCTGTCCTTGCTGCAGCCAGGAGGGCACAGTCCACTGGCAGGGAAAGCCCCAGTGTACAGGACTGGCCACTGACCACCCTGCTGCTGATGGCCAGTCGGACTGGAATCTCATTATTCTGACACAACAAACCCGAATCCACTGAAAGTGCTGGACTAAACTAACATTAACCACCATCACTGTCACCATCCACCGTTCGTCAAACATAGTACACGTCCTGTTTCAAATGTTTTGGGAATGTTTGCAAGGTTATGATTTCACAGCAATAATATAATAAAGATGATGGAGATGCAAAGATGACCCCCCCCCTTCATATCTGAGAAGACCATAGCAGTCATGAGAATATTCAGATTTCCAGCAGAGAACTGTGTGTGTACGTGGGGGTCTCTGTGAGAAAAAGAGTGGGAGGGAGGAAGGAGACAAGAGGGAGAAGATGAGAGGGAAAGAAAAACAATAGCAGAGAGAATCTCTGTGTTCTGCTGCAGTGGGGGGGTGGGGGTGGGGGTGGGGGGGATGAGGATCTGTCTGAGCTATTCTGGATCCTCCACTCTCAGTTTCATCTTCCCTTCCATTTCCACCAGCAGCAGATTCCAGTCGGCTCTCTGACTCTCTGCTGGAATGCATCGTCATTCCAGATGGAATTTCATTCTCAGAAATCTTAGCCCAGTGCCATTCCCATTCCCATGCCAACCCCATTCCGAATTACCCACATTAGCATGCTTTGGGAAAATTGTTCATTAGTTTAAAGTAAGAGTATTTGGGATTTTTGTCTTTAATTTAGATGTTTGTGCTTTAATGCAAATCTTGCATCTTTTTTTCTTCACTACTCTTATTGTCCACTTGTGGGCAGTGTGAACCTAAGAAGCCTGCAATTCACTAGTTTCTACGAGGTTCTCCTGCTGAATTCTGAAATGTTCTCAACCTGGTCCCAGTTCTCCAGGTCAAATGAGCTTCGGACAACATGCAGCACCAGCATATCCCACCCCAGTCAATCATCCAGCCTAAATCAGGCTCCACGTCAAACTGTGTGTCTATACAAGTGCATAAGAGTGTATAAAAGAGTCTGATCACTACACAGGTATACACACACACACACACACACACTACCAACCTGACACACCACCTGTGAACTACACTGATCTAATGACTGTGGCCAGGATGTGGTGGAATACCCTTTCAGAGTGCACCACCAAAGAGGAGGAGATGTGAGTCATGATAGTGTCATTCACAGAAGCAGTCACTGTAAGGTTGGTAAGTCCACTCTGCCCTTTTCTGCCCTCACGAGTAACATCAGCGTCAGGAAACGTGCTGACGCACTTAAAGGTGACAAACCAGTTCACGAGGAACACACACGTTATGACTTAACAGCCTTCTTGAGAAAGAAGTGCAGAAGACACAATACACATCCTGAAGCTATGACCTAACAGTGCCTCACTTCCCCTAAATGACTGAAAGGCGTGTGTGTGTGTGCGCGTGCATGCGTGTGTGTGTGTGTTGTGTTTTAAGTACATGAACCCATGATCTCGAATGAGCTATAAAATGTCATTTTCTGGATAAATGATATATCGTTTATATATAATAATAATATATAATAATAATATATAATAATAATATATAATAATAATATAATATATATATTGCTTTTTATTATTTTCTTTCCTTTTTTGCATCAACAGTGCAACATATGCATCACATATAGTACGGGTTATACAATAATATATAGTAGAAGTCCATAGAGTACTGAATAGAACATGCTACACTTTAAGAAAATGAAGAATTTGTACTGAAATGAGTCCAATATTCTACGTTTTATGGTATATAATGAGTACAAAACAGAACTATACCTATATTATAATATACCTATATAATATAACATACCTACATTTAGAAAAAACTCTATTCAAACCCATACAACATTTTACAATACTGTTGTACTGTAGCTTTATAACATGGTACAGTGTGCTCTAACAGTGTGCTCTAACAGTGTGCTCTAACAGTGTGCTCTAACAGTGTGCTCTAAAGCCTGGCAACCTCAGCAGACCTCAGACGCTGCCTGCTGTCTGATTAGACCAGCTTTGCCAGCAGTGGCCCGATGTTCCAGATGCCTGACAAGCCTGTAGAAATGCATTAAAAAGCAGTGACATGCACACGGCTTGACAGGAGCACAGAGAACACCCCGGCGGGAAGAAGCCCACCAAGACGAAGAGAAAAGCATGAGGCTCTCCTGAGAAGATCAGTGATCTGTTCTGATGATCTACAAAGCCAGTGAGAAGAGTCAGACTGAGAAACACTGCTCACCTTCTTCCAGCAGTTAACTTTTCCAAACTTTCTGTGCTCCTTTCTCTCCAAGCAGCAAGCTCCCATTTTGAGGTGGCGGGTTCAGTCCTGCTGTGTGTGTGTGTGTGTAAGCATGTGTGTCCGTGCACCAGGACTAAGTAATGCTGAGGTTTGGCGTTTGACAGACGCAATAGTGTTACTGACTCACTTTGAGCTGTGTGTGCTGACTACCCTCCAGTGTATGAGTGTGTCACCCTCTACACACACGCCCTCTAATGCTGGGCCCTCCCTCTACTGCCTCCAGCACGCGCGCACGCACACACACACACACACACACACACACACACACACACACACACACACAGTAGTAACTCTTACCCAACTGCAACATAGTTTACAGTGTAAATAGTGTTTGGACTGGAATGAGATCCAGCAAACAGATGAGATCTAAGCTCTTCCTGTCATCAATGTAAACAACACACACACACACACACACACACACACACACACACACACACTTGGAATAATACCAAAATCTCGGGATAGGTTCAAACATATGCAGAAATGTATATATAAAAGTGTGTGTGTATGTATATATATATATATATATATATATATATATATATATATATATATATATGGCCCTACATATGCCATAACATTATGACCACCTCCTCGTTTCTCCTCTCACTCTATCAGATCCTCTGATCACACAGGTCCTTTCACCCTGATCTTCAATGATCAGGACCCCACAGGACCACTACAGAGCAGCTATTATGTGGGTGGTGGGTCATTCTCAGTACTGCAGTCACACTGACATGGTGGTGGTGTGTTAGTGTGTGTTAAAACACTGCTGAGAATGACCCACCACCCACATAATACCTGCTCTGTGGGGGTCTTTTGGGGTCTGGACGTTTATTATTATTTAATAATAAACTGGTTTATTATAATTTATGACTTGTTGACTGGTGTATTGTCATTATACCAGTGACATATAATGGTCTTAAAAGGGTTAAATACTGTTTGTTGCAGTTATTTCTGGGACAACACTGTATACGGTCCAAACAAAGCCAGTTCTTGTGACAGGTTTCTATATAAATATCTGTCTCTCCAGATACAGACACATGTCCATCTGATAGCACGGATGATCCATAGACCTAAACAAAGCTGGCACACATCTAGTGTCCTAGAACCGTACACTCACCTGATACGTATAATCCCGTATAGCATGTGCTGGGTCAGTAGACTGGACCTCTAAACTCTCCTTATGTAAGAAAAGACCTATTTACTTCTCCTGGGTCATTTGACTCCTCGTTCATTTCCACTGGACCCACTTACTAATAATAAATCTCAAATTTAAGGGGTTACATGCCTTTTATTGTCTTATCGTCTATATATTGGCTTCCATTTTCCTTTGTATTCAGTTTCTGATGAGCTTGGTTTCTAAAGTGATGATCATAGCGTTTTATTATTACTACAATGACGAATATAGATATTACATCCTATTTATATGGCTATTATTACAGATTCACTGTTGCATCAGCCCTGAAACTCGAAACCCAAGTTACAAAACCACTGTCTTGTGACCGTCACTGAGACATGGCCTCTGGAGGACACAGCAAATAGATATTAAGAGAATCATTATTTGCAGATATTATTTTGCTTTCTTAAGATAAGCACATGTCCACTGATACCCTCTTGAGTCTCACGTCATTCGATATGCTTATTGGAAGCTCACTGACCCCAACCAAGGGTCCAGTCTGATCTAGAACTCGTATGAAAGGACAGCATATGCAGAATCCAGTTTGAGCAATATATCAAAACATAACCTCACAACACTTTCACTGTACGATTGAGGTCAAATTCCAATATTTTGTGTGTTTATGTACCATAAACAGCTGGAACGGAACCTCTATTTATCTTATTCTAAAGGATAAAGTACTTACTGTGCCTCAGAGACAGTCTTATGTAAAGGTTTTAAGACCCGTCCTGACTGATTCATTGCTTTTATTTTCAGTAAAACAGTATTTTCTGCACAATTTCTATTAATTTCACTGAATTTCTCATATTAATAAAACACAATGTACTGATTTTTCTGTTTGGAATATTTTTAATGAAGCAAACACTTATTAAGCTTTATATTATTATCTTCGTAGAGGGTGTGAACACATCTGATCCACTCGTACCAGCAACACACACTAACACACCACCACCATGTCAGTGTGACTGCAGTGCTGAGAATGACCCACCACCCACATAATATCTGCTCTGTGGTGGTCCTGTGGGGTCCTGATCATTGAAGATCAGGGTGAAAGGAGGAGAATAAAGTCTGCAGAGAAACAGATGAACTACAGTCTGGAATTATAGAACCACAAAGAGCTGTGGTGCGTTAAGAGGAGTGTAGAAAGAAGGAGGTGGTCATAATGTTATGGTTGATTGGTGAATTGTAATATAGGTATCCCATGTTATTGCCCGGAGTCTGCACTGCATTGGCTTTAAGTGTTTAGCATCAGGGTGTTTGTGAACTATGCATTTGTGTGTGTGTGTGTGTGTGTGTGTGTGTGTGTGTGTGTGTGTGTGTTCATCTGTATTGTGTTCTGCAGAGCTCTCTTGCTGTAGTGTGTGTCAGCTTGACGTCAGCAGGCTAAGTGCTCAAAACAGGAGCACGGGCCTTGCCCTGCCGCACAGCACTCTCCCGCTGTAGTTCCACCCGGCATGGGCTTAGGAAGGAGACAGGAAACCTGAGTCACACAGCTGCACCGCGCGCACACACACACACACACACACACACACACACACACACACACACACACACACACACACACACACACACACACACACACACTCATTCGCAGTGGTGTCAAACAGAGCAGCAGCTGATCGGATACCGGTCAGCATGTGTATTCCCTTCACAAACGCATCCAAATAAATGAGCGGAAACTGAAAAGTGACTACAGACGAAGCGCTCGCGGTCTGGATCCAGGCTGAAGTGACAACGCGACCTCTCCGACTGCTCTCTGCTCGGTGAATGTGGCACAGGCACAGTGTCACAGTAGACCCCGTGTAGGGGCCTGTAAACCTGCACTACATACACTGTACATACCAGATTTAACCACATTCGCTTCTGCTCTGATTTGGGAATCATTGGGAATATTTGGGAATACTTTTAGGCCCTGACGTTGATGCAGTCCAATCTAAACATCTGTCCAATATTTTTAAAAAGCAAATTTCTGCCCATATTTCCTAATTTCCTTATTTCCTAAAGATCTCATAGTGGTTTCTATGATGGAGAGATCTCCAGACCCTGCTGCAGCAGAGCAGCTCCAAACCATCACACTTCCACCACCATGCTTCACAGCTGCTATGAGGTTCTCGTGCTCAAATGCTGCCAAACATGTCTTCTGTTATTGTGCTCAAATAATTCATCTTTGGATTCATCTGTCCAAAGAACATTGTTCCAGGAGTCCTGCTCTTTGTCTAGATGTTCTCTTGAGAACTTTAGTCTTGACCCCTTAAACCATTGCAAGGCTCCTCTGTATCCATCTTCTTTCTTCAAAAATTAAACCAAAACCATCTAAGGATCAAATAAGACAGGCTCCTACAAACTCCTCTCTAACGATATTATTGACATCTCCGGTTTACATGTCTGGATATATCGTTATTCTACACTGACCTTCATTTTGGAGATACAAGGTCTTCGCTTGACAGTGACAAGCTCTAATCTTTTGCACTCTGTCACGAAATACAGTGCACTTCCTTCCCCCACAACTAGAACCTCAGACAAGACAAGTCTCCTGGCTCTCATATAATATCCTCATAGCTGCAAGCTGGAAATGCAATCAGCTCCAGAGCAGACACTGTAATGTAGCTCCAGCTCCAAACCAGAGGCTGAAATGCTTTACAGTAGCGTCAGACATGCTTAAACCTGCTCAACGAGGAAAGCAGACCTGCTAAACGCTGCTCGACACCATGTATGAACCATCTGATCCAGGATCAGATCACATGTCCATGACCGATCGATTTAACTGAACGTTTGCCAGGTGGTTAAAGTCGTAAATCCTGCAGAGGCCCTCGTGTGGCTCCATGCTTCGGTTTCAGGACTCTGTGAGTTCTGTGGTTAAAGTGTTGGTCTGCATCAGCAACGACATCCTGCAGATGTAAGAGAAGAGTCTCTCTATTGCAGTAAATTAGCAGCCTGAAGAGCACTTGTGTGAAGCCCACTGGCCCCACTCTCAATAGCTCCATTCATTAAAGCAGCCAGACATACAGACAAAAAACCCGGACAGACAGCAGACAAAAGCACGAGAGGTGGATATTTGGGTTCTGTGCTGAGACCAGGACAGAGAACATCCGCACTTAGTAGACGTCTCTAAACGTGTGGGGTTGTTTTTGTGTAGTTTTGGGCCAAACATGTCCTGCTTTTGTGGGACAATTGGACAAAAACAAGGTCACACTTTTTCTATTACGGGGAACCAGTAGGTCTAATTCTTATTACATTCTCTAAGCATAATAGGTTCTAGATAGTCCTGAAGAGTGGATATTTGACCCTTAGTGAGACAACAGTGGAACCGTTGTGGTATTATGTATATGCATTTTTAAAAGGTACATTTGAGAACGTGTTACCTTGCCTTTTACTGAAGAACCTTTGGAGAACCCCTTTAAGGGTGCTGCATTATGTATTGTAGTTTGCATTGATGCATCAGGGCAAGTAAATTCAGCACGTTGCTTTGTCCAGTGCATGACTCCACGTCCTCACATTGCATAAAAAAAGTGTGTGTGTTTAGGTGTGAATGTGTGTGTAGGTGTGTGCATGTGCACATGCTGAAGATTCTCCACTCACCTTGTTGGAGGCCATGTCACTGACTGAGCGATACGTCTGGATGGTCTCCAGCTGGTCCAGGCACCAGTCCAGCTCCTCCATGGTCTCCACGGCCAGCTTCTGGTAGGAGTCGTCTGGGTAGAGGCACAGAGAGACGGGCGCACGGTCAAAACCTTCCTGCATGGCCACTCCAGCACCGGCCGCCAAGCGATCCTTCATCCTGGGCTCGCGCAAACACACCGAGTGGCTTGCGTTCACACACACTCTACGGCTGGCGGACTAACTGGAAGAGTTTTTTCTTCCCTTCTTGCTCTCCTTCATTCACTGGCTGAGGCTAGGTGACACTGCCTCCTGGCTCTGTGCCCCTTCCTCTAAGCCCCCCTCTCTCTCGCTCTCTCACTCTCGCTCTCTCTCTCTCTCTCTCTCTCTTTCTGTGTGAGTTGTCTCTTGGCCCTGTGCCTTCAACCTAATACCCCCCATGTCAGCTGCAATGTCAATAGAGAGGGAGGAAGATAGGGGGGTGCTTTGCATAGCCTTGCAACCACACACACACACACACACACACACACAGACACACACACACACACACACACACACACACACACACAAACAAATAACACTTCCTCATTTACAAAAAATTAAACCTCAGGCCAGGAAACACACACACATGCACACACACACACACACACGCACACACACACACACACACACACACACACACACACACACACACACACACACACACACATTAATGCATTGTTCATAATACACACTAACCCACTTCAAACACTTTACCACATCTGAATTCCATTCACACTCACAGACCAACAGTCTGTCTGGGATTCTGGTGCAATAGTCCTGACCTCAGTCTGGACTGAGCTGACCCCCATGAGGGTCAGGGTGAAGCAGCAGAAGTGTATTAACTTTGTGTGTGTGTGTGTGTGTGAGTGTGTGTGTGTGTGTGTGTGTGTGTGTGTGTGTGTGTGGGGGGGGGTCGTTACTTGTCTGGCTCCCATCTGCACAACAACACAGCAGAAGAGTGTTCATACGGAATGGTTGGATTTTATCGGTGCACGTATATGACGATATCACCAATTATGATACAGTAAATTGTATCACAACAAAGAGTTTCAGTATTTCAGACGCTGACCGATGCTACAGCGTAAACACCACGTTAATGCTCTGAGTTTGAATCCTGATTCTGCCAGAAGTTCAAGGAAGTTCATGGGAGCACAACTGGGCCAGTTTAAAAGAACATACCAGGAACACAGAATCTCCACATGCTTACAGGAGAAAGAAAACCTCCTTAACTGCATGACCCCCAAGACCCCCAAAACTGCATGACCCCCAAGACCCCCAAAACTGCATGACCCCTGCACTCAAAACTGCACATGACTTAAGACCCTGTAGGAGTTTGATGTGCATTTGTCCAGCATTTTTATTGTGTGTATGTAAATGAGACAGTCACACATTCCAGATATTGCTATTTTCAGATATTAAGCAAATGTATCATCATATGAGGTAAAGAGGTGCTGATCCTGAACCAGTGGAGAACAGAACCTGCAATCATAACAGACATAGAACTTCCTAAACAATGACAGAGTGTACTACACTGCTCAGAAACACAACGTTACACTGAACCACAATCAGTCTTTTATTGGGTTACATCTGTTTACACACACCGCGGTACCGGGACCATTCAGCATCACACGCTATAACCCTCTTTATATAACCTTATCACAGCCCTCTCTGATCTCTGACTTTCTCGCTCTCTCCTCACTCTCTCTCTCCTCGCCTGGCCTCTTCTCTGATTCTCTTCTGATTCTCTCTCTCTCTGTCTGCCTCTCTCTCTCTCTGATTCTCTCTGATTCTCTCTCTCTCCTCTCTAACTCTCACTCTCTCTTCTCTCTGCCTCTCTCTGGACTCTCTCTCTGTCTCTCTCTCTTACCTTTTTTTTCTCCTTCCACACACACACACACACACACACACACACACATACACACACACACACACACACACACCAAAGGCGTGAAGCCCACATTGTCGGCTGCACTGATGGCAAGTATAGTGTGAGTTAAAAAACGTGAAGATGAAAGGCCTGGTGAAGTGCTGACCACACACACAAGAGGATTTTTTGCACGCACACACACACACACACACACACACACACACACACACACACACACACACACACACACACACACACACACAGGCACATTTAAAGTAAGCGGCACTGTCCAGGAAAATCCAGGACATATGGCATTCCAGTATATACCCACAATGTAAGGAGGTCACCCACTTAGGAGTGGCGGAAGGGAGGCAGCCGGGAGGGCTTGGTGGTAAGGCATGGATTTCGCAATAAACTCTTTTCTCGAGTAACGTTTTAATCTGCGTTTGCCCTGATAAGATGATAAGAACACACACAGGAACTGCATGCTGAAATGTCACTCTGACATTTACAGCAGTAATAGTGTTGGCGTGAGAGAGAGAGAGAGAGAGAGAGAGAGAGAGAGAGAGAGAGAGAGAGAGAGAGAGAGAGAGGGAGAGAGGAGAGAGAGAGATAGGATAGAGAGAGAGAGAGATAGAGAGAGAGGGGAGAGAGAGAGAGATAGATAGAGAGAGAGAGATAGAGAGAGAGGGGGATAGAGAGAGGGGGGGGTAGAGATATATATATATATATATATATATATATATATATATATATATATATATATATATATATATATAGAGAGAGAGAGAGAGAGAGAGAGAGAGAGAGAGAGAGAGACAGGGCATTTGATTAAACTTGATTAAACAGGATATTCAAGGACAAAGTTGTGCTGGTACGAGTGGATCAGGAACTGCCAACAGGATGCTGTTGGTTCTCAGTCCAGCAGTGACACTGAGGGGTTTAAACACTCCAGCAGCACTGCTGCGTCTGATCCACTCGTACCAGGAACACACACTAACACACCACCACCATGTCAGTGTGACTGCAGTGCTGAGAATGACCCACCACCCACATCATATCTGCTCTGTGGTGGTCCTGTGGGGTCCTGAGGAGAATAAAGTCTGCAGAGAAACAGATGAACTACAGTCTGAATTATAGAACCACAAAGAGCTCCTGTGTGATCAGAGGAGCTGATAGAGTGGACAGAGAGGAGACGCAAAGAGGTGGTCATAATGTTATGCTTGATCGTGTATGTATTCAGTAATGAATGTACTTACAAATACATGTTTGTGTGACATTTTGGGCTCATTGCATCAATGATTGATGTAGAAGAGCTTCCATGAATGCTTTCTGAACTGTGTGTGTGTGTGTGTGTGTGTGTTTGCAGAATGAAGAGGCGGATGTGGTGTGTTTGTGGTAACAGCTGAGTTTCTGTTACTCTTGCCATCCGAGAAGTGTGAGAATTGGTGTCTGGTGTGTGGGTGCATGCTGGAGGTTTCGGGGGAGGGGGTTTGCAGAGGTTATTATAATTGCATACGAGTGTAATTAAAGAATAAAAAACAACATCAGAGAGATCTGACAACACACCCTAAATGACTCGGTTTTACACACATACACGCTGAGCTCTACAGCAGAAATGGAGGTTCGATCACACACTGCAGCACTGAGAAACACAACGTGTCAGAAGGCCTTTACATCACTGGCTAGTAAAGACCTAAATACAGCCATGTCTATAAACTCCTGAGAAGGATGCATCCTAACTCATCTTCTAGATGCCATTGTTGTAAACAATGTTTTTGGAACTGTAGGACTGGTCTGCCATGTACTTGACGAAGAATTGACAAAACAGTGTTTGTCATTGTATGTTTAGATGTCAATTTAGTGTTTAACAGTGTATGTTTAGATGTCAATTTAGGTGCACATTGTAGGTTAAGACTAGGTTTAGGAGTAGAGTAAGGTGTAGATTGAGGTGTGGGTTAAGGTTAGGTTTAGGTGTGGTCTACCATGTACTTGAAGAACAACTGACGAAACAGTGGTAGCAGATAACAGAGAAACTCCTGCTGTTTATTTAGTTTTTGGATCTGAAGAAATGATTCATGGGGAAAAGGACTCGTTTCACTATCAATTAAGGTGATGTTTAGGTGTAGATTAAGGTGTAGTTTAAGGTCATTAAACAAAATACATTTGGCTTTAAATAACAATAATTAACCAAAAGCTGCCGTAAATGGTTCTGTGTTCCTGTGTCCTGAAAATGCTGGAGCTGAAGGCGATTTGAAAAATTGAGGTTATATGTGGTCAGATGTTTACCCGAGAGAGGGTCCACATGACTGTCACACTCAGCCCTCAGCGACTGAATACAACAGTTTCAACTGGACTATCAGCTGTGTTTACCTCAGATCACACCAGCGTCTCATAAACATGCACTTTAATGTCCTCAGGTTCCATAATCATCAACACTGCTGTGCAAAACCCCCTGCCTGAGCAGCGTTCATCACGGCCACACCAGGCTTCTCGCCTTCTCCTCCACGTTCAATCCCGTATTCTACCGTCTCTGAATAGCGGCGTCACCGGCTGTGTTTATGGTCTTCCAGGCTGCGGCTCGTGTGTTATTTGCGAGTAGCACGAGACTAGCTGTGCTGAAATCTTTCATGAGGAAGTTTCGACCGCCGCTCGGCGAACGAGGGCCGAAACAAGAGAGGCATTGAGTGAGCAGGGCGGGCAGGAGAAGAGCGCACTCACTCCACCACATGAGTGAGACGGCTAGAAACCTCAGCAGACCTCACACGGCCCGGGAATTGTGAACACACCAGACCACACAAAACGAGAGGCTATTTTCTTGCATATTTTTACATATATCTCTCCAGTATTTTCAGAAAGTAAAACAGGTCGGTTTTCCCTCTGAAGTGTCTCTGAAGGTTTTCCGAGGCAGTTGTGCCGAATCCGTATCATTAACTTCATCCAATATACTATTACACTACTATGTCAGGATATACAATCATAACATTCTCTTATGCATCAACACTGCATACTGTGTGTGTGTGTGTGTGTGTGTGTGTGTGTGTGTGTGTGTGTGTGTGTGTGTGTGTGTGTGTGTGTGTGTGTGAGACTAACTGCGCCAAACCCAATGGCCTGATGTCTGTCTGTCCAATTGCCCCCTCCCCTCTCCATCCCTCCGTCCCCCACACAGAGCGCTCCCTGTCTCTCTCCGCACTGACATTCCAGAAAATATTCCACAGAAGTTTACGAGGCTGTGCTTCAGAATCAAACACCAAAGCAGGGAGTGAACTACCAAGGGGGTGTTACTGGTTATGCTACAGCACCCAGGAAAGGAGCAGAAACATGCAATGGTGGCTTGACCACACTGTCAGGACCCCCGTTTCATCATCCGTCTCATCCCTCCTGCACTCTAACCTCACTAGTCTTCGCTTAAGGATATGGTGTAGATGGGATAATCTCATTTATGGGGTTACTGATGGTGCTGACATCCAGGACAAAATTTCTGTCCTAACTTGTTTCCAAACACAGCATTTGAGCAGAAGAAGCTCATAGCAGCTGTGAAGCATGGTGGTGGAGGTGTGATGGTTTGGAGCTGCTCTGCTGCAGCAGGGTGTGGAGATCTCTCCGTCATAGAAACCACTATGAGATCTTTATTGTATCAGAGGGGGTTTGAGGAGAACGTAAGAGCGTCTGTACAAAGACTGACACTGAAAGAATTCCGCATGGAGGAGTGGGAACGTTGTTCTTCAGTCGATGTCAGAGACGGTAGACGGTTCTAGAAACATCTCACTGACATTATTTCAGACGAAAGAGGAGAAACAGATATTAGATCATGTGTTTAAATATTTTGTTGAAAGAAGGACTAAATGTGCCAGTAAATGGAATCATAATCTATGCATCATGCTTTTGAAGAAAAGCATGGAATTCCAAGTAGCTGCTGCCATAAACTGTTTTATGGGGTTTTATGGAGGAAAGCTGATGGCACAACGTGGGAAAATAAAGACCACTAACCCGCACTGACGTATATCACACGTATATCATCTTAGAACATCACAGTAAAAGTTAAAAAAATATTTACTTTCCTAAACACACCGAGTCAGAGTGGAGTTTTCTGGAAATGGGATAATAAGACACCCTGGTTAACTATGCGACCAGTCATAACTTCCAACAGCAGTAATGTTGAGATGTGTTAGAAAAGAAACTATGAAAACCAACAAAAAGAGCCATGAAACAAGAAATCTTAAGGTTTAATGTGTTAAATGTGAAAAATAACACTGTCCACTCTATCAGCTCCTCTGATCACACAGCAGCTCTTTGTGGTTCTGACTGTAGTTCATCTGTTTCTCTGATACTTTATTCTCCTCCTTTCACCCTGATCTTCAATGATCAGGACCCCACAGGACCACCACAGAGCAGGTATTATACATCAGACACAGCAGTGCTGTTGGAGTGCTTAAACCAGCGTCCTGTGGGCACTGATGAAGGACTAGAGGACGACCAACACAAACTTGAGCTTCTGTCTCTGACGTTACATCTACAAGGTGGAGACACTTGGAAGGAGTGTCTGATAGAGTGGACAGTGAGTGGACACAGTGTTTAAACACTCCAGCAGCACTGCTGCGTCTGATCCAGTCAGGAAACTTTAAGCTCCACTGGTGGTTCCTGTTTTTTCCCAGTGTTATAACTCGGAAACCGCCCGGCCAGTTTGCGTCTCTGCATGTGTTTACCAGTTAATCCTCGGGACATAATGACGGCATGGAGCAAAAGGGGTTAAGTACAAAAAACCGCTGGTGCACTTGGGTTGGGTTGGTCAGAGAGTTCCAGTTCCAGGAAAAGCCTTCATCTTCATTGCTTTACTGATGCTGGGATTAGAAGGAGCTCACTCACAGCCTGCTGTAGATCAGAACATTTGTGCATCAGGATTTAAAAGAAGGCAAAAGTTACGCAAGTCAATAGGCAGTTCCAGAGAGGGTATCTCGGGTGAGCAGGGAACGACTAGATAACACTCCGATCATTCACCGCTGTGGGCTCTGCTACACACACACACACACACACACACACACACACAGTCAGAGCTCTGTCCTTTCACCTGGCCTGAACCCCCGGAGCCTTAGCTAGAGTATTGACAGGCCTCAATAGGGCCTTTGTCCCAATAGCGCCACCATTTTAACCCCGACACACACCAATTAACTCCAACTTTCACTTTCGGATCGTTTTCCCCTCATTTCAGGGTTTACTGCCACAGTTCACGCTAAAGATGGGATTGGGTCAGTGGCACGGAGATCCGCTGCTTTGGTGTCTCTCTCTGTCTCTCTCTCTCTCTCTCTCTCTAATGAAGATGGTCCAATGATCCAGGCCGGGAGTTTTAACGGGCACCATCTGGGCTCCGAGTCTGGGCTGCTTAATAACATCTTTTCCCTCGAGTAACTCAAACGTCATTCCATGAAAAACTAAACTAACATCCAGAGAAAATGAGGAAGACAGGGACAGACAGACGGACAGACAGACAGACACATGGGGTGCAGGGGATATGGACATAAGGCATCATATTCACCATCCAAATCTGAGAATCTTATAGGTTTAGACTGCACGCAGTAATAAAACAAATCCTTAGACCACAGAGCCCATTACGCTCTTCCTCTACTCTCATTTTTCTTTCCCTTCATCATCAGGGAAACAGGATGAAAAGGATATGTCTGGTGCATGGGAGAGAGTGAGAGAGAGAGAGAGAGAGAGAGAGAGAGAGGAATACGAGCTGGGGGGAGCAGGGGGAGAGGAAAGATTTATGATGAATTCTCTGAATGGCTTGGAATCTGTCAGCATGTCTGGAGCGTTTGTCAGTTCACCCTCTACTGCACTCTGGCGTGGCTGTGGGGGAATCTCCCATGAATGATCTGACACTAAGTGCTCTCGATTTCCACTGAAACACAGCATATCTGATCAAATCCACTCGCTCCGATTAGATCAGCCACAGCGCAAGGCCTTCAGTGCTCCACTGCTGTGGCTTTGAACACCTGATAAGAAGATTACCACCCACGTATGATCTAATGACATGGTGGTGGTGTGTTAGTGTGTGTTGAGCTGGTACGAGTGGATCAGACACAGCAGTGCTGCTGGAGTGTTTAAACACTGTGTCCACTCACTGTCCACTCTATCAGACACTCCTACCGAGTGTCTCCACCTTGTAGATGTAAAGTCAGAGACAGAAGCTCATCTGTTTCTGCACAGTTTGTGTTGGTCGTCCTCTAGTCCTTCATCAGTGCCCACAGGACGCTGCCCACAGGACGCTGTCGGCTGGACGTTTCTGGTCGGTGGACTGATCTCACACTAACACACACTAACACAGGTGGTCATAACGTTACATTTCTAGAGTGTGTGTGTACATGGTGTAGTGATACCTCAAGAGAAGGTAGGAAGGTAGTAAAAAGGTAGAACCACTGGTTGCAGGACCTCATTAACATGACGTTGAAGTAACTCGGTAAGACGTTCACGTTTCACATCCAGATCCCATCTCACGTCACACAGCTTAGAAAAATAAGCTCCTAAGTTTTTAGGAAACTCTGAGGAAACCCTTTAACCGCTATCTTGGAAACGAAGTTATGAGTTTTAGGTTTTTTTTGTTTGTTCTGTTTCTTATTTCCTTCTTTCTTCATCTCTAAGCAGGAACTGAAACCTAGAATGTCAGGGGACGCTCTACTTCTTAAACCTAACACTTGACCAACAGATTTGGGCCCTGACTTGTTTACAAAGAGAGATTAGGTCCAATTCAAGAGCTAAAACAAAAGGGTCAAGCTTATCCTAATAAACTCTCTCTCTTTCCGTGTTTTTCTGACTGTTTGAAAACTTGCAGGGCCTTTGGCAGCGCAGCTCGCAGGGGAAGGGCCGTCTGTCTGCTTTAAGGCCGTGCTGACGTCAATGGCATAATTCAGATAGTTAGCAGGGTGCATGCTCGCAGCTTTCAGGAGTCGGGCCAGACCCAAAACCCGACACAGACTTTCCTCACCGAGCCACAAAAACATCTGCTCATGTCATATGCTTCCACATCTCAGCGGCAACACCGCGTTAGACTGTCTGCTCTTACTTCAGAACCGTGAACAAGTGAAGACCACGCAGAACTTTGGCCCGAAAAGCACTAGACTGACTCCTGACCGTGCATCTGCAACAGCCCGCTCAGCCCGGCGTTTCTCGTGCAGCTTCTTGTTCATTGTTTGAGAATCTTGTTTTGATTCAAATGAGCAGAAAAGTGTGTGAGCTCAAGCTGAAAGAATTCCTGAGAGGAGAAGAAACATATGGGATGAAGCGGAAGAAAATTCCTATTTATTTACATTAATTGGAAGCAGATGGATTTTGCATTGCTGGCAAGGTCTTCCTAATCATTCCCATGGCGTGTCTGGTCCATAGTGCTCCGTTATCTGCCCTGAATTATCTGCCCCCCCCACACCTAAACAAAAAGAGTAATGTGGGGTGGATACAGAGCTCCTGTCCCAGCTGCCCTGAGAACCCGCTGTTCATCTGAGCAACCGGAGACACGGAGAACCTTCCCAACGGTAAAAACTTAACCTCTCCAATTACCTCCTGAACCACTGGAGCTGTCAGCTGATGGAAGATCACAGATAGGAATTTTATCAACAGCCTTTCAGGAACGTAGGGGACAGTGGAGGGACAGGGCTATTAATGTCAATCCTATGAATTCAACATCTCTCAATTTGACACAAATTGCTTGTTGACTGCAGGAGCAGCAGTGACTCGAGTGAAACAGCCCACAGATGTCCAGGGCAGACATGGAGACGATCAGATAAACGTTTTAGAACATGGCATATATCAGACATTAAAGTATGTTTTGGAGGACTGACCTGTCACCACAAGCTAGACTTAGACTGTAGAATTAGAATCCAGTGCAGAACATCAGCTGCTCAGACCATCGTTAGAGAGGACTTTGGAGGAGTCTGTCTAATTTAAACCTCAGACATTAGTTTGGTTTGCTCTTGATTGTTGAAGTGAGTGGGATCATCATGATCTGATTCAAAGATCTCTCCGAGGCCTTCAGAAAGAAGGTTGTAGATGCAGATGAGTCTGAGAAGGGACACTGTCCAGAACATCATTTACAAGTGGAGAACGTTTAGAACAACTGGAAACACATGACCAGATCAGACCTACAAGTTCAGCCCAAGAGCAGAACCACAAGATGAGTAAAGAAGATCCAACAATCCTAAAATGTTCATCACAGACCTACAGGAAGCTCTCACAGCTGATGACAAAGTGCAGAGTTTCTACCATCAGAAAGAGACCAAACCAGTTTGATCTTCATGGAGGAGTTTAAGGAGGAAACCCTTACTGTCATAAAAACATCAGGACAAGACTAAAGTTCTCCAGAGAACATCTGGACAAAGAGCAGTACAATGTGCTTTAGATGATTCCAAAGCTGGATTATTTGGACACAGTAACAGAAGACATGTTTGGATCAAACCAAACACAGCATTTGAGCAGAAGAAGCTCATAGCAGCTGTGAAACATGGTGGTGGAAGTGTGATGGTTTGGAGCTGCTCTGCTGCAGCAGGGTGTGGAGATCTCTCCATCATAGAAACCACTATGAGATCTTTATTGTATCAGAGGGGGTTTGAGGAGAATGGAAGAGCATCTGTACAAAGACTGACGCTGAAACATCACAGAGCTGAAAGAATTCCGCTTGGAGGAGTGGGAACGTCGTCCTTCCGGTCGATGTCAGAGACGGTAGATGGTTCTAGAAACATCTAACTGACATTATTTCAGACAGAGTAGATGAAACCAGCTATTAGGACAGAGGGGGTCCTAATGTTTACCTCACCTCCATCTCTCAGTACAGTTAAAATAAAGCCTAAATGAGTCAAAAGATATTCATTGTATATTTGTGGAACCAATAAAAAGGTAGATCTACCAAAAAAGAGTTCTTGACTCAGGGTTACATAAGGCCGCCTATGATTAAACACACCCTACAGCAACATTTTATCTTTAGACCCCAGAACGTCCAGGCCAGACAGGTGGATTTTATCTGGAGAGTGTAGGATCTCTCTGGCAGCACCAGTCCAGAACACCCAGCACCTTCACTCCCAGCGCCGCACAGATCATAAATCATCTCACCGAGGACGGCCGATGAAAAACAGCAGAAATCGTTAGAGGATCGTTACAATTGCCTAATGTTCTCGGGTGGGGAACGGGGACGGAGACGCTTGTGTAATATGTCAGGAAAACAAATGAGGGGAACATGTCTTTATGGATCAGCAGGGTTCTAGCAGAAATACTATTGGAACAATCTGAAATGGTCGCAATGAACCAATAAAACACCAGACTGCCCCAGGAACCCGCCAGAAGAGCCTCAGCGTGGGTCCCTGATTTTAGGACAAGAACATTTCTGATCAAAACTATGTTCTTCTGAAAACATCTAATATATAATTAAAGTTCATCAAATTACGAAAACATCCCACAATACTGACCTGAGATCAAAAGGTTAAAGGTACTATCAAATAGGATGATATCCCAATTAATCTTCAATCTACGACTGTAGTTTTGAGGGTAGATGCAAAAACGTGACACTGACACATGTTGTGCCACATTCAGCACATGGTGAATCTGTGCGGTATGGGTTGCGTATGACTGCGGTTCCGCCTTCGTACCACAAAACATGGCGAAACAGCCGATTGTGTCTATGACTGCTGTTATTGTGAATGAAGTGACCGGCTCGTTCGGACAGTAGTGCCTGTAGCTCTGTTCGGCTGTAAGCGGATGACGTGATTGTGCTGTGTGAGAGCTGCGGTTCAGTTACTGTACATGTTACACTGCAGCCTCTCTCACACGTACTCTCTTATTGACCTCAGCCTGCGGTGTGTCCTCTCTGTAATTATAAATGAGAAAAGGTCAGTCCACTGCCTCCCACAGCTCTGACCAGCTCGACTCAACCGCCGTCTTTCTTTATTCAGAGCATAGAACCTTCCGTAACATTATTTATTCAGTTCGGCTCATTTTTAGGAAATGGAAACATGATGTAAAATATCATTCCAACCAAGCACACGAGTGGAGCGGGGATCGCGTCTGTTAAATGTTTGGGAAGCGATGCAGGACCATCCTGTGGGCGGTCCGTCAGTGTACCATTCAAACCTTTAGTAACAGGTTCAGTAACTACACTGTTACTGATCTTTAATACCGGCTACCGGACTGTGTTTCTGATACAGTTTCAGTAACTACACTGCTGCCGATCTTTAATACCGGCTACCGGACTGTGTTTCTGATACAGTTTCAGTAACTACACTGCTGCTGATCTTTAATACCGGCTACCGGACTGTGTTTCTGATACAGTTTCAGTAACTACACTGCTGATCTTTAATACCGGCTACCGGACTGTGTTTCTGATACAGTTTCAGTAACTACACTGCTGCCGATCTTTAATACCGGCTACCGGACTGTGTTTCTGATACAGTTTCAGTAACTACACTGTTACTGATCTTTAATACCGGCTACCGGACTGTGTTTCTGATACAGTTTCAGTAACTACACTGTTACTGATCTTTAATAACGACTACCGGACTGTGTTTCTGATACAGTTTCAGTAACTACACTGTTACTGATCTGTAATACTGACTACAAGGCTACAGGAACAGCACCTGTAATCCAATGTCTGTAATGTGTGTTTCTGATCTACTCAGTTGGACAATTAGGGGTCCATCACTTATTCAGCAGTGTTTACTAGAAGGTCGTATTTCAGTCCACAGTGTTACTGCACTCCTTCCCTCCGTTTCCCACATTCCCCCAAATGGACACGCCTCTCTCTGGAGACCAGAAATGTTTGAAAATGTTATTAATGATGTCACATCATCTCCAGGGGTCCGGAGAACATAAACATGGTGGAGGACTCAGATCTGAGGCCAGTTTGGCATGTAGGAGTGGACTGAGGGCTTTGTGAATGCAGTGTGGTATTCCTCACCTCCACACACAGAACACACATACACACACACACACGCTGAACATCAGTCAGCTGGTCAGCTCACTGTGACATGTAAACATCACACACAAGCTTGTTCACATCACTCAAAGTCACCCAGTGGTCAAGGAGAGAAGGCGAACACAGATTCCGTCACACACACACACACACACACACACACACACACACACACACACACACACACACACACCTGCGTACAGATAGATACAATGATCTTGGCAGGCATTGTCCCTGAGTAATGGGAGCTCTCAACTGCTGCCAACCCGCAGACACACACACAAACACACACACTGGTGGGGATGTGGTGTGTTGAAATATTGCGAGTCCGTCATGGCAATTCCACAGGCTTCCTTTCAGCTGACGTTTTCCCGCTGGATGGGAAGACCCTCTGTTTGGGTGGGCTGTTGCCACCACTGTTGCTGTGGCAACCAAGTCTGAGGTGAAGGATGACTGGAAAGCATTTGGCTGACGGTCACCGAGCTGTTTTCAGACAGTGGCTTCTCTTAGCGAGTCTCTCTCTGCACTTCATAATTAAAGCAGCTTCTCAAACCAGGGTTTCCTACAGCAGTCCGGTCATTAGAGAGAGAGAGAGAGAGAGAGAGAGAGAGAGAGACACACAGAGAGAGGGACACAGAGACAGAGAGAGACAGAGAGAGACAGAGAGAGAGAGAGAGAGAGAGAGAGAGACAGAGAGAGGGACACAGAGAGAGAGAGAGAGAGAGAGAGAGAGAGACAGAGAGAGGGACACAGAGACAGAGAGAGACAGAGAGAGACACAGAGAGAGAGACAAATACTGTAAATGAGAGATTGTTTATGATGAGAGTTAAAGTACAGTTAGAGTCGATGCAGGAATCGTGAACTTGGTCATTCTGCTCTGTGATGTGCAGGTCAGATTCCGGCCCAATGCACGTTCTTTTTCATTGGAATTGGAAACAACACTGCAGTGCATAAATATGAACTCACAAAATGCATCACACACACATGCACACACACAGACACACACACACACACACACAAAAACAACCCCCTACCCCATTCATTGTGTTGGTGTTGTATGAATGAACCTGTTTGTCTTGGCCAGAGATGGATGTCCTCTGGCTTTATTGTCTCTTCTGTGCGTGCGTGCGTGTGTGTGTGTGTGTGTGTGTGTTGGGGGGATGTACAGGTGTATCTGAGTGTGTGCTCTTGTAGCAAACAGGAAGTGCTTGCTCTATTTCCTGTATTTTATCAGAAACCAACTCACTAAGAGCTTTCCTGTTAGAGAGACCCATCACACACACAAACAAACACACACACAGTCAGTCACACACACACACACACACAGTCAGTCACACACAAACAAACATACACACACAGTCAGTCACACACAAACAAACATACACACACAGTCAGTCACACACACACACAGTCACAAACACACACAATCACACACACATACACAGTCAGTCGGTCACACACATACAGTCAGTCACACACACACACACACACAGTCACACACACAGTCACACACACACACACACACACACACACACACACACACACAGTGCTTATTGATTAGAATTCTTCACAGTCCTTATACTGTCGTGTTGTGTTAGACTCACTCACACTGAGCTGACTTCCTCTCTGTCCGCAGTGACCCGCACCCGTCAACGTGCCCTTATAGAACTGCACAATCGCTGAATATTGACCATCACTGTAAACACACCACCAACTCTGTTAACCTTTAGGCATCAAGGCTAATTCTGAGGGATGTTTGATGTTCTTTTATTCCCCAAAAAATATATATTAAAAACTTATATAGGAGACAAACCAAGAGAATCAGCCCCGCCCCCTCTCTCTGATCAGTCAGAGTCTGTATGTAGGTTGATCATCAGCCCCGCCCCCTCTCTCTGATCAGTCAGAGTCTGTATGCAGGTTGAGCATCGGCCCCGCCCCCTCTCTCTGATCAGTCAGAGTCTGTGTGCAGGTTGACAAAATGCATCTTGTCACCATAATTCACTGGTTTTGTAACTATGGAAACTGAGCTCATGTCCCTAAACAGGGAATAACCCAGCCCCCAGTGGCCATTTGGTTTGGGAGCTTCCCGCGCTCCAGCATTACTCCACAATATTTCCACTGGATCGCGCGTGAGGCCGCCTTTCCCCATGCCGGACTAAGGCAGGACCCCCCTCCCGACCATGACGATGACACTGACGCAGGTTCACTTTCCCTGGGGTGACCTACCATAAAGCCCACCATTGTGCCTCTCTACGCACGCAGCCTCCAAAAAGCCCCGGCCAGATTATACGAGCTGGAGAGATTGAGCGCTTTACTGGGGAATAACACTACTAGCTCTAGCAACATTAGGTCTCCGCGACGTCTGCCAAAGAAAGAAGTTCGACAGGGGCAGCTGGCCTCAGGCTGCTGCTTTAATATCACATTCCAGGGCCTTTGTCGATGCTGATCTGAAGCACTAAGCTTAAAACAGCAGGCCTGGCTCGCTGAAGCAGCTTGCACTCTGACCTGCAACATACTTACAGATGCCAACTTCAGTGAAACTGCACGTAACAGATCAAAACCACAACGTCGTATTTACTAGTGGGAAAATTACAGGCCCGACTCTCTGGGTTGGGGGTGCCAGTAAGAAAACGTGGCAGCTGCTCGTATGGATGCTGCTCCCTCGGCAGGCAGATGTGTGTCAGCTGTGATTCAATAAATAACTGCTGTAGACAGTTTGTTAAACTGGCTGAACCTCAGTTATGAAAATATAATATAAATAACATAAATAATATTGGTATTTTTAAGAGATCCTGCCTCAAATTTTCATTTGAAATGTAAGAATAAAGATAATTGACCATGTTTTGATTGATAAAATTTTACTTTGCCTACAATTTATTTATGTTTTTTTTTTTTTGCTTATAATGACTAAAACACTTTATATTATGTTGGAAATGAATCACCCAGAGTATTTCTGAGCTGAAAAGGGAAAAAAGTTGTGATCTATTATTTATAACATTGACAGGATGTTTATAACGATAAGTTCTTCCAAGTACATGACAGAGACCCAAACAAAATAAAAACCTGAATATCTTTTATTATTTTTGTTATTTATATATGCATCAGTATTATCCCTTCTCGGGACTTTTATTCTGAAATTTGAACACTGTGTGAGCAAAGAAAGAGCAAACAGCCCCTCCCTTCTCATTTTCCTCTATAACCCAATATGTGGGCGGGGCTAATTATGTCATTACCAATCCCATGGGGATCGCACTCACTTCAATGATCAAACTAAATTAATGGCTGAGGTTTAAATAAGAAATTGAATTTCTATTTAATGATGTTTAGAAGACATTTCTCTGAGTAGAGTTTGTTGTGATGATTTGGGCACAGGTTGAATCTGAGGGTAGAAGCATTACAGAGATGGTGTTAAGTTGGTCTCCGGTTTTGGCCGATTGGTGAGCAGAACAGGAAAAAAACAGTTTTTACTATCTGACTGCTTTGTCTCCTCTAATCTGCTTCCCGTCTGCCAGCTCCGAGACTGTTAAACGGGAATGCTGGAGAAAGGACGGAGAGCTGGAGAAAGTGATGATGCACAAAGCAGTCCTGCACCCCAGCAAATAAACACTCTCTCGAGCATTGTTCCAGTCTGTGTGTTTCTACTAATTGCTCTCCTTATCAGGAGTGAAACAGGGATGATTCAAAAAGAATTCCGTCTCACTTTAAATTTAGACTGTCCTTACGGAAAGTGACAGAAAAGGACACCATGGAAAATAATAACAGAAAAAAATGTTTCTCCTGGGAAAAGGAAATGAACCTTTACTGGATGCAAGACCCGACTGCTGAGCACAGTTTACACACACAGGGCTGCAGTGATACACCCTGCCCAGTCCTTTAACTGGAAGTGTCACTCTGTCTGACCCATAAACCATAAAGGGTGGTGGTGGGACAGGGCGTGGGACACAGTCTCTATGGAAACTTAACATGCTCGCCCTTTAAGACTTGCTTTTCAGCCAGATATCATTCCTGATTCAAGTGGCAGTGATATGGCCCTCACACCAAGGACACCTTGGCCTGACGTTCCGGGCAGCATTTAGGGTTGGACCAATTATTGACCAATAGTTCCCGTACGCTTGAGCTGTGAGCAAACAGAAGTTCTCAAACACTCTGAACACTCTGCTGCTCTCAGGTTATGATTAATGGTGGGAGAGTTACAGTATGCTGGCGTAATGTGTGCCACAATAGCTGTTGGCCAACACGGAGTGGAAGTGTACACTCTGTTAAGACGCCCAGTTTAACCAGTACAGGAAGAGTTATGAGGACACATGCTGGGATTCATCTTTTTGAAACACCAAAATAGCCCCAATTCCAAATCAGACTAAATCAGTGCCTGACGCCAGACAGGAAGGCCATACTGGACCAGTCAGCTGATAAAGAGTATCAGCGTGGGCACACAGACGGTGTAGACTGGTGACCTTCACAGGTCTCAGCTCAAAGTCCAATTCATCAGTCAGACATTCAGCCTAGTCAGCATGCAGCGGGAAGCGCATTACTGTAAGGACTGAACATTGCATTCTGCAAAGCCACGCACTTCCCTGAATTACAAACTGGGAATTCCACTAGGTTCCCATGATGTCGAGTAGGAAGCACTGGGACTTGGATTGCTTTGCATCTGGTCTGGTATCCATGCTGTTGCATGTTTGGAGAAGCTTTCCAGACAGTTGGTAAACATCCTGAGAAACTAAGTGCCCAATATTCAAATATGAAAATGAAACAGAGTTGGGAATTCCATGGGTCTAACTGGAATCAGAAGGTTTCAGATGAGCTGTTAATTCATTTCTTGATTTATGAATTGAATTATTTATTTTATTTTGTATTTTATTTTCCACCCCAATCTTATTAGTACAGAGTGTAAGCAAACTTAATGCTTAATGTTATGTAATGTTGTTATTGTAATTATTATTATTATTACTATTATTATTGATATTGTTATTGTTGTTATTGTTGTTATTATTATTATTATTATTATTATTAATAATAATAATAATATTGTTGTTGTTATTGTTAGTTATTATTGTTATAGTTGTTAGTTATTATTGTTATTATTATTATTATTATTATTATTGTTAGTTATTATTGTTATTGTCAGTTATTGTTAGTTATTATTGTTATTATTGTTGTTGTTGTTATTGTTATTGTTAGTTGTTATTGTTATTATTATTGTTGTTGTTGTTATTGTTGTTATTGTTATATGTACCTATGTATAAGAGAAATGGTGATATATGATAGGATGAAAACCTTGAGTATAATAATAAGGATTTATAAACTATAATTAAAGTATAATACTATCAGTATTTATCTGTAACAGCAGAAACACAGGATGCTGTATATTTAAACAGTAACCTTAATTACGTTGTTGTCTAATAAACAAATAAAGAACTGACCGACACCACTAACGGCACAGATTTCCAACAGTTGTCTTACTTTATATAGTTTTTAAGTCATTTACAAATGTCCAGAAAGTGTCTAATTATTTAAATGTTGAAATTGAGATGTTTGGGCAGAATTTTACAACTAAAATGATCATTTAAGTACCAGAACAAATATCATTAGGTTCATTCCAGGTACCGATACCGAATCCAATGGATCGGGATACTCACAGCACTTACTGAAATACACAGATGTAAAGACCATTATTGTGTACTTTAATGAGTGTGTGTGTGTGTGTGTGTGTGTGTGTGTGTGTGCAGTTGCACAACACATGCACTGTGATAAGAATAGAGCTCTAGAGAACACCCGTCAGGGGTGCCAGAAGCTGAGCAAGATGCCAGTCTAAGTGGCATTTTTCTTGGCATAAACACCCTGTGGTGTCCACGTGGCAGCACACTGCATACATCCAACGAATTCCTACCTACGTCATTACACTCATAACTCCCATAATCAGCTTCACTTACTAAGCATTTTTCATAATCTAGGACCTAACAAGGAGAGCACTGTATTCAAATGCTGTGACACTATAAAGAACATGTAACGTACTTATGAATCACAGACTGAAGGTCCTGTGATTCACTGAGCAAACGTTATTATCCCACCTCACTGCACACAGCCTGCATCTGCAAACATGCATCCTCCGCAAACTTTATGGAGTCGGCTGCACGGCGTATTGTTCATTAACGGTTTGCTCACGATGCATAAATCAGCTCCTCTGATCACACAGCAGCTCTTTGTGGTTCTATAATTCCAGACTGTAGTTCATCTGTTTCTCTGCAGACTTTATTCTCCTCCTTTCACCCTGATCTTCAATGATCAGGACCCCACAGGACCACCACAGAGCAGATATGATGTGGGTGGTGGGTCATTCTCAGCACTGCAGTCACACTGACATGGTGGTGGTGTGTTAGTGTGTGTTGCTGGTACGAGTGGATCAGACGCAGCAGTGCTGCTGGAGTGTTTAAATACATGAATATTAAACACTGATATTGAATATTTCTGTGTGATCCAGACAATCGGACAGGATGGACGAGGGGCAGGGATATAGTTCGCCTCCAGCAAAGTCATTAGATGATCTTCATATCAGAGCTCTACTCAGACAGGCCACAGCGACAATCAATGACTTAATGCAATCCCCTCTGCCAGCGCGTGAGCTGCCCCCTCAGGCTGGCGCTTCGGAGTAACACCAATAACTACACAGGCCTAAAAGGGATCACATGTTCCTAATGCTATTAAATATTGAAATTGCATTGGTGTGTATTTTTGGCATTTGTTTATGACAGCATCTAAGCAGGAGGAACCTCTGGATTCCAGCCTCGTCTACTAGAGGAGGATATGTTCTGAGTGAACAGCAAAGCACTTTTGTAAGTCGCTCTAAATAAGGACGTCTACTAATGTAAAATGTAAATGTAAATATTTTTGGGATGCCCATCATACCCATACATCGATGTGCAGTATATCATCGGCCATTTTTGCATTAAAAAAAATGTTATATGACATCTATCAAACTCATAGGTGTGTGATGAGGGCAGCTGGTGGTTAGTGAACCAGAGAACCAGCCCTTAACTCCCAACTGCCATGGATAGGGCTGCCCACCACTCCGGGCATGTGTACTCACTGCCCCCTAGAGGGAACACTCCCAAAGGGATCAATAAAGCTGTCTGTTTGTCTGTCTCTCCAGATTAAATACCAAAGGAGGGTCTAGTGCATGTTTACTGCTCTGTCCACATGTACATGGTCAACCTGCATACAGACTCTGACTGATCAGAGAGAGGGGGCGGGGCTGATGATCAACCTGCATACAGACTCTGACTGATCAGAGAGAGGGGGCGGGGCTGATGATGTATTTGACACAAAAACATGGTTAAATTCATACCAATATTTAAATCTGTTATTTACATGTCATATAAAAATAACATCTGGTTAATAAAGCTACATTACAAATGGGCTGAAGGTGAAGTAATCAACACACGTGTCCGAGACTAATACAAATAATCTGAAAGGAGAAGGAAAACAAACCAACCAATCAACAACATGAACTGAAATCCTATTGATATGGCACTTACATAATGATGTAGAACACAGTGTGAGTCCTGCAGAACTGAATAAATAATTACATCAGTTAATGGCTTTCAATGCAGTGCACCTGCTGGGAAAAGGCTGTTCACCATCACTATAACAGCACGGGTATCATATCTCAATCTAACAGCAAATATAACAGTGTGTGTGTGTGTGTGTGTGTGTGTGTGTGTGTGTGTGTGAGGTGACACAACAGGATATGGAACTGAGCACAGAGTTCTCTCAACATGAATAAATCTGTAAATAAACATGTAGAGGGAAGTTTAGGACCATAACGGGATTACAGGAGCAACTCTCATGGAAAGAATTCAGTGAACATCATTAAACTCTACCGCTATGGCCTCTGCATGCTCCTCTGCATGCTCCTCTGCATGCTCCTCATTGTTAGCTCATCTCTCACACGGAAAACAATGGCACGTTATTTTCCTGTGAGGACTGGGCTTTAAAACATTGTTCTGATCTTGCAGCATTCCTTCACCGTTCCTCACAGCTCTGGTGATGCAGGCCACGGCGGAGCTGGAAAGCACCAAAGATTTTCCGATTGAAAAATGGCACAAGAGGGAAAAAAGCTGTGAAATCTGGCCCATCAGCGAAAACGAGTGTGTGTGACGTTGTGTCACTACATCGCTACTGGGACACACAGAACGCGGCGTTACGGGGCAAAGTGCTCGGACTCCGGTGATCGCCACTGATCTGGCAGGCGAGGAGTTATTGCAACTATTTATGGGTTATTGATCAATAAACCAGCACCATCGTTCCATTTGTCAATATTTCATTATGGATGAAAAACAGAAATCCTGAACTTAACCTCAACACCTAAAACTAATGTCAGCACTAACCCTCTTTGGGGTCACATGATTATTTTCAACGTTTCACTTCGAACCACTGTCAGACAGCCTCTGCATTTACCAGATCTTTCATCCTTTTAGAATAGAATTGAATAGAATAGAATAGAATAGAACTTTATTGATCCCTTGGGAGGGTTCCTTCAGGGAAATTAATTAAACTTGATTTTCTATCTCAGTTCATTATTCTCCTTTGATTTTTATCATTTTAATTTTACTATTTTTATATTGGAAATAAATATATTTACAGCTTTTTATCAATTTATTAATTTATTTTTGCTTCTGTGGTCATTTTATTTTTTTAAATTGTTTATTGGAGCCTTTTCATTCATTTATCCATCTTAATTTTCCTATTTGCTTTGGAAGTGACGGTCAATGTGTCTCCGAGTGAAAATAAAGGTGATTGATTGAAGGGTTGAAGATGTTACGGTGTTGAAGATGTTGATCGGTGTTGATGTTGTTTTTATCTGTTATTTATTTGAACGTCTGACTCTATAAAGAAGAGTAAGTTTGAATTAATGAATAGTGTCCATGAAGGCAGGCTGAGATTGAGGTAAGGATTTGCATTGAGGAGGAAATAGGAACTGCGATCTTCCTGTTCAGAACGTCTGCAGGGAAATACCTGCATTACCCGGCTCACCTACTGCTATCGGGATAATACCACACATGCTGACACATGCAGACATAACTGCTATGTCACTTTCACACCAACGCTGGATGAGGAAGTGCGCAAACGTCTGAATTCAGAAGAATTCACACCACCGCACTAACCAGTTCACTCTCTGGAAGTTAGATAGAAGTTGGCTCAGCTCTTAATAGATGTTCTGCCTCAGATCTGCCCACTCTAATATCTCACTGTGAGGAACTGAGGTCGGAAAGCCGGGGCTGTACTATACTGGAGCACAGCTCGTGCCTACAAAACTGATCCTACAGGCCTTTCTACATAGAAATGAGCAGAAGAAGCTCATAGCAGCTGTGAACATGGTGGTGGAGGTGTGATGGTTTGGGGCTGCTCTGCTGCAGCAGGGTGTGGAGATCTCTCCATCATAGAAACCACTATGAGATCTTTATTGTATCAGAGGAGGTTTGAGGAGAACGTAAGAGGGTCTGTACTAAGACTGACACTGAAACATCACAGAGCTGAAAGAATTCCACATGGAGGAGTGGGAACGTCGTTCTTCCAGTCGATGTCAGAGACGGTAGACGGTTCTAGAAACATCTCACTGACATTATTTCAGACAGAGTAGATGAAACCAGCTATGAGGACATCCTAACTCTTTCCTCACAAGACCTAGACATGGTGCCAGTAGGCTCATGTTTGTTTATCTGCTCCAGAGAGTCCTATTCTATTGGCAGTACTTCTTCACAGAGACTAGACAAGATGTGTGCAGTTGCACAACTGTGTCAGCAACTTTATGAAGTTGAACACCTTCATCAGAAGGGGTGTCCACAAATATTTGGACAGAGTTTTGTTTTTTTTTGCAAACGTATGCTTTAAATTCAGTAATTAAAACTGGATTCTGGTCCGTGTCCCGGACTTTCACATCTCCCTGAGTGTCTCCAAACTTCTGACGGCCGGCCGGAGCAGAAAACGCTGCAGAGAAATGGAGATCCCATTCATTAAGTCACCCCAGGCTCATCACGCAGTGAGAAAGAAACACAACGGGCTCACATTCACACTCTGAAAAACACCTCCAGGGTTCCGGTGAATTCCAGCAGTCAGGGAAAAACAGGAAAAATCTGTGCTCTCCTTCCTGCCCACTGACCCTGTTTGTGTGACACACAGGACACAGTTTAGAGCAGACGGGGGGTCAGAGCTTCTCTCATTGTCTCCGCCGCTGCGGTTACATCACCAGCCTGCAGCAGGTCCGAGTGTGAGACTGCGTCTGAGGAGGATTCAGAGGATGTTTGTGTGAGGTTACGGGGGGAACGTCGTAAAAGAATCTAGAACATGAAGGAGTGATTCGGAGACTGATTGCTTCCTTTCTTACTCACCTCTGTGAAATACATACATAATGGAGTGTGCATCACTCCCAGAACACCCTTCTGTCTTAATCCATAAGGACGTGTGTCACAGACCCTCTGAAAGATGTGGAAATGTTCTTACACTGCTGTGTCCTTCACTTCAATTCACTCATTAAAGTCCCTCATTGTGCTTTTCCATCAAAAGAACTCTTGAACTGGTTCTGTTTGGGTTTATAAGAACTTTGGTGCTTTTCAGTGAACCAGCCAGGTTTGCACCACTTTATTCTCCTCCTTTCACCCTGATCTTCAATGATCAGGACCCCACAGGACCACCACAGAGCAGATATTCTGTGGGTGGTGGTTCATTCTCAGCACTGCAGTCACACTGACATGGTGGTGGTGTGTTAGTGTGTGTTGCTGGTACGAGTGGATCAGACACAGCGGTGCTGCTGGAGTGTTTAAACCCCTCAGTGTCACTGCTGGACCGAGAACATTCCACCGACCAGAAATGTCCAGCCGACAGCGTCCTGTGAGCAGCGTCCTGTGAGCAGCGTCCTGTGAGCACTGATGAAGGACTAGAGGACGACCAACACAAACTGTGCAGAAACAGATGAGCTTCTGTCTCTGACTTTACATCTACAAGGTGGAGACACTCGGTAGGAGTGTCTAAGAGTGGACAGTGAGTGGACACAGTGTTTAAACACTCCAGCAGCACTGCTGTGTCTGATCCACTCGTACCAGCAACACACACTAACACACCACTACTGGACTTCAAGAACCAGTTTAGCAGAGTCACTGCAGTGGCCTGAATTGGATCATTTACTGGGAAAAACGTTGTATGGAAGTCGATAAACACGAGCTGTATGGACACTGTCGGACACTGTTCCAAAGGACCTTAACCTACACAGAGAGTGGCTTTATTCTTTCATCAAGACAACTGGATCCACTGAGCTCCGGGTGCTTGTGTTTTCCACAGCAGTCAGCAAAGCTGGAACAGAGCGGACAAACACGGTCAACTGCAGTGCTGAAGTCTGAGCTTCAGGTTATTGAGCCACGGGTTACTTCAGTCTGAGGCCAATGACACGGTCAGGCAAAGGAACGAAACGAGTGGAGCTGAAAACGGCGACAGAGCAGGTCTGCGTGGAACGTCTCCCACTTATCCAGCAGTCTTCACTGCAGCTTCCATAAACAGGAAAAAACACACTCATTAAAGCTCATTTTACCACTTACTTACTTTCACAGCTGACTGCTCACCATTTACAGACCACGCCCATTTTCACATGTTCACACGAAAGCACACTCACTAATTCACACTAAATCATTCACATTCACTCCCACACACTGGAGTGCATTCACTCCCACACACACACTGGAATGCATTCACTCCCACACACACACTGAAGTGCATTCACTCCCACACACTGGAGTGCATTCACTCCCACACACTGGAGTGCATTCACTCACACACACTGAAGTGCATTCACTAAATCACACTGGAGTGCATTCACTCCCACACACACACTGAAGTGCATTCACTCCCACACACACACTGAAGTGCATTCACTCCCACACACACACTGAAGTGCATTCACTCCCACACACTGGAGTGCATTCACTCACACACACTGGAGTGCATTCACTCCCACACACACACACTGAAGTGCATTCACTCCCACACACACACTGAAGTGCATTCACTCCCACACACTGGAGTGCATTCACTCACACACACTGGAGTGCATTCACTCCCACACACACACACTGAAGTGCATTCACTCCCACCCACACACTGAAGTGCATTCACTCCCACACACTGAAGTGCATTCACTCCCACACACTGAAGCACACTCACTAATTCACACTACATCATTCACTCGTTCACACTGAAGCACACTCACATTCACTCGTTCACAGATCATGTCCCCTGTGTGAGGACTGTCTAAGGCATAAGAACATTTTTCCTGTCTTGTTTCTGGAAGTGTAAGTAACATTACGGAACAACCTTCCTGGAACCTTTGGAAAACACTGCTGAACGTTTCTGTAACGTTCTCTCCTGGCTGGGTTCCTTCTTTCTGGTCACAGAGCTCATTAGTTCGGTGGCTCACTAGCGTCCACAGCCCTCCCACAGCCTGTGGACACAGTGCAGCGGGGTGAGACTGTGTTTACGTTCGACTGTTAAAAATAGTGTTATACTGTGTCTCGCTGCTAAATTTCCATAAAGCAGTCATGAACGTGACGGACGGTGGAGCAGAGCCGTGTAAACAGGAGAAAGAGGAAGTTTTCAACCGTGCTTTACATGCACGTAAAGAAACACCTTAATAGGCATTTTTATGGATATATAGTTTAAGCTCTAGTGTTTCAGCTCAGGTTTCTGTCCCCGCCTGTGTCTCCTCTGTATCTTCCCCAGGTATGCTTCGTCTGTCCCTGTGTATCAGCAGAGTTTGGTTCTCGTCTTAATGTTTTGGACCCTCTGTTATTATTCATCAGTAAACACATGCGATGCGAACTGACGAGGTTGTTTCTGGGTTATAACAGTCGAGGAAATGGTTAAGATGACGTTTAAGCGGTTAAAGGACGTGGTGTTCAGCACGTTGCATGTTCAGAGTTTAGATGTTTCATATCCTAAGGTCAGGCCAAAGAATCAAAAACGAATCCGAATAATTCAGGACTTCTAACAACGTCGAGCTCATATCTTAGATAAAAACGATTCTTCATTAATGGTAATTGAGGTCAAACACAGGTCATTTCATCCAACACGGACTCCAGTCCGTCCAGTGTTGACAGCACTGCTATGAGCTGCAGCACACAGTGCAGAGAGCAAGTCAAAGGTAATAAAAGCTTTAAATGAATAAATCTACGGAGCCGAATGGACCGCAGGGCAGGAGGACGCATCCACCCTGACCTCATCACAGATATACACACCATTAGAGCAGGCCTCACTGCCTTCAGGAAGTGAATATCTGTCCACCTGGGTTGAGAGGAAGTCAACAAAAGCCACATGCGAGCAGATTGACGTCAAAGACCAACCACTGCACCTGACAGGAACATCTCCCACTGATTATACACCTCTCTCTACCCTTCTCTCTCTCTCTCTCGATTTCTCATGAACCACTATCTCACTTTTCATATGCTTTAGAATAATTAACCCTTTCACGCATAACCCGTTCCTCACCAATTTGTTTGTTTGTTTGACATGAACTTGGTTTGTGGTCATTGTGGTCATTTGTGTGCATCAGGCCACTAATGCAATATCACTAGTAGGTGAAGTGAACAATCAGGGACAGGTCTGGAGATGAGACCGACCACGGCATAGCATTGAGACGGCAGCAGTGTGTGGACGAGCGCCGGAGCGTGTGTTCAGGAAAGGTAGAACCACTGGTTGCAGAACCTCATTAACGTAACGTTGGTCTGTTACAGTGTCTGTAATGAAGATCAAAGGTGTTCTGACATCATACAGAACTGCACCCACATCACGAGACCAGAGCTTCTGGACGTGTGAAACAGGACGTTGATCTTGGTGCTGTGTTGGTGATGTGTTTAATAATCTTCGGTCAGTACAGATTGGTTCAGGGTCACGTTTAAAGTGCAGAAGCAGATTAAACACTTTTTAAATGCAGATTAAGACGTCCAGCCTGTCTTAATTGGGAAATTTACCCTGTAGACGTTCCTCGCCCCCGTAAACTGCTGTATAACATGAAACAGAAACACCAGTATTTCTCAAGTGCTGTTCCTTCCCTTCCAGCATTACTTCACTCAGTCAAACAGCCAAGGATTTCACAACTACAACAGCCTGCTGCTTGTTTCAAAGAAATGCTCCCGTTTCTCTGTAGGCCACAGCTTCCACCGGTGAACCACTTTCTGATGGCGCATCCATGGCCTCCCTGAGGGCCACAGAGGGAAATTCTGTGCAATTTTCCCAGCCGTCATCACAAAAGTCACAATCGGACAGCAGTGCTGGTGGGTGAATGGCTGCCTGCAAGCCAGTGTGTATTTATGAGCTGTGTGTGTCCACTGTTCCCTGTGGTCTTCTACAGCCCATTTACAGTAACTAGAGTGACATTAGGACAGGTTTTATAGGAAGTGTGTGTGCACGCCTGCACCAGCATGACCATTCTCCGTGTCCTACGGTCTTCCCGAGCCCATATACAGTAAGTAGACTCAACAACATCAGATATGGGTAATATAGTTTGGTGTGTGTATGTGTGTGTACATGCATGAGGGCACAGAGTGCCTGCCATTTCCTGTGGGCTTCCATAAGCCCTATACTAGACTCAACAATGGACGGCGTGGGGGGTGTTTATGTGTATATGGACACGTATTGCAGACCAATCACCAGAGGCCGGTGTGTAGATGAGTGATGAAGGAGAGGTGCAGGGAACAGTGAGGGTAGTCACGTAGTATACCACAGCACGAGGGTTAGAGGGTAGGGCAGTTGTAGGTCTTCAAGTGCAGGCTTTAATGTTCGACTGTTTGAACACAAAGGACACAGTGTTGTGGAACCTCCTTCGTAAGGTCCACAGCTATGAGCGGTCAAGGTCATATCCCGACGTCTACCTGCTTCCAGTCCAAATTACCATGTAAAAGTGAGCGATATGGCTGGAGAATTCCAACAGAATTGGATTGTACATGTATATGTTATAGAGACAACCAAGACTACCTCTAGTCTAGTGGTTCTCAAACTTCTTAGAACATGTACCACCCATAATTATACTAAAACCTCGAAATACCACCTTCAAGTAATTTCGCAGGAACACATGTGTCACACACACACACACTTATTATAGACAGTACACCTCCACACTTCGTACATCATCTCTTTTTCCAATGGTTTTTCACCAGTTACGTGGAGCGTACTGCGAACTACCATGGTAGGATGGTTTGATTATTGTTTGTGGTCAATGCAGTAGAGCTAATGAGACGTCTCAGACAGCCCGAGACAGAGGACAATAACAGGAGTACAGTGTAGGGAACTTTAGAGTCTAAATGGCATTTGAAACAGATGGTGTACCACGTACCACAGTTTCAGAACCACAGCCATAGACAATCCGGGCTTCGTGGTTTGAAAGTACAACGGACCCTTTTCACATTGATGCTAAAATCAGCTCGTTTTGGGTTTGGTTTGAGCAGAAATGAAACTTCCTGTTAACAGAAACCAACATAAAACGGGTCCAAGAAGAAGTCAAGGACCAAATCCAGGCTCTGCAATGCAGTCATTTCACATCCGTTCTTTTGTTTTCATGTCAATGTTTCTGTTGATTCGCTCACAAAATGCAGGTTTTTTACCACAAAACAAACCCATTTAGTCAAAAACACAAAGCTGGCTTTGAATTCTGAGAGTAAAAATCACTGCAGCTTAAAGAAAAACAGACTCTTAAGATCATTAAATATCATAACTAGAGGCTAAATGATGAGAGTCTGAATATTACAGCACTAATCAGCCTCAACCGGTCAGCTCGGAGAAATAAACACCGATAATCACACACTGAATCACGCTGATAACCATCAGCAGCTCCCTGATTTCCAAAGAAATAAAACGGAATGTTTGACTGATAAATAAAATCTAAATATTAACTGATAAGCAGTGTCAACAAATTAAACTGTAAATTAATTTGACTCATTAAAATGACAACTTTCTGTTATACTGGGACCAGTATACAGTATACACTCCAAACGTCCAAAAGTTTATAGACACCATCACTGTAATAATCATCAAATTTACAAGTATTTTTATTACATAAAAACCCTCTGAAATTACAGGAAATATCTGTCCATTAGAACCTGACTTATTTTAGATATTAAAATTATTTCTAAATTTCTACAGAAAATATGCCGTTATTATTGTATTATTGCTGTAAAATTACAACGTCTATCTGTAATTAAACATTACACTGTGTTCATACAAGGAATTAAAAGTTTAACAAATTAAAACTTATTCAAAAACTATCAAACGAATTCTATTTCAGTGGAAAAACAATGTATTTAAGGAAATGTCTTAAAGGTTCTACAGGGAAATGTCATTATTTTACAGATGATTTTATATTATTTTTCTAAAAATGCAAATAAATTAAAGTATAGGAGTCAATGGGAAAGGGGAGAGGTGAGACTGTCCAAGATGCAATCAAATCCCCACAGCAATGTTCCAGTAGTGAACATGAAAAGGCCTCTGCGGTACTGAAGCTGGACAAGCAATACCCTTAAAGTTGAAGGTCACTATGCAGAGTCAATGAAGCCAAAGTGAGGTCAGTTCCAGTTCTCAGAGAGAGCCTGGCCTGTGATGGAGGCAGGTTCTGTGGAACGGTATTTATCTGGCAGCTTACCGGAGAGGCAGACTCTGGTGATCGGCGGCTGAGTTGTGGCCGGTGATCTCCTGAACAGAGAGAAGATAGAGGAGAACATTCAAAACACGCTTCAGAACACTATTTACATTTTACCTTCTGAAACTTTGAAGGAAACATGGTTATGAACTGTTTACATCAGGAAGCTCCACAGTTAAACAAATCATACGGTCCTGTGAAGACCTCAGGAAACCCAATGAACACCTTTGACATTTTTAACCATCTGGACGTTTGATCTTCACTGTAACTCCACTGAGAGACGGAGGTGATATAACTGAAAACACACATCTGAAGAAACGTCTTTAAACATCATTTATTAAACATATTTAATAGAAATGTCATTTTCTAGAGACGGAAGGGTTAGGACACGGCCACAGAGAGGACTTCGTCCTTAGACAGGACTTTGGAAGAGACTGTTTGCTCTTGATTGTTGAAGTGAGTGGGATCACCATGGTCAGATCCAAAGATCTCTCTGAGGTAGTGCTAACTGTGAACATGGTGGTGGAGGTGTGATGGTGTGGAGCTGCTCTGCTGCAGCAGGGTGTGGAGATCTCTCCATCATAGAAACCACTATGAGATCTTTACTGTATCAGAGGGGGTTTGAGGAGAACGTAAGAGCGTCTGTACAAAGACTGATGCTGAAACATCACAGAGCTGAAAGAATTCCGCACGGAGGAGTGGGAACGTCGTTCTTCCAGTCGATGTCAGAGACGGTAGACGGTTCTAGAAACATCTAACTGACATTATTTCAGCCAAAGGAGGAGATACAGATATTAGGACAGAGATATAATACAGTGTTATCTGATCATCTGATCCTGTCAGCAGGTTTAGACTTCAGGTCCTTATAAAGCAGTTACTGAACTAAACTCAAAACTTCAAAGCGTTAAACTAACGTTATTAGTGTTTAGTTTAACAACATGCTTATGGACCAGGCCATTAACTTGACATACGGTTGCCTTCAACGTTTTTGGACAGTGCTGCTCTCAGTGTATTCCAATGTTTCCAGAGGGAACGCCAGAGGCAGAGCTTGATTTGATCTCCATCTGTGCCAGTCTGGCTGGGACAGGATCGAACACAACCTAACAACGGCCTTTAACAGAGCATCCTAATTGGTCTGACGTAGCTTGTGGTAATTCAAAGGAAAAGTCGAGGAAAATATAACCGAGGAACCACCTTTCCTTCTTCCACTGGTGGAGCTCAGGTGGAAAACTGTGTCACGTTTTGTCGTGAGGGGCTTTGAGGGACGCACGGAAAGTCCTAAGCAAGCAAATGCTTCTGGCTCATTTAACGTCCTTAAATTGATGAAGCAGAAAATGGGCAGAGGTAGACGTCAGGCTGGTTACACACAGCCTGGCTGTCTGCAGTTCTAAAGCTGGCAAACGCTGCCCTCTTGTGGTGCAATGAACAAACAACACCTGGTAGACGTCCGGATGGAAGGGGCATGAGAAGTTCTTATCTGCTGTTTGGTGGACATTCCAGCGGACAGCTCATTCATTCATTCATTCATTTTCCAAACCGCTTATTCCTGAATAGGGTCACGGGTGAGCCGGTGCCCAGCCGGCAACTCTGAGCGCAAGGGCGGGAAACAACCCTAGACAGGGCGCTAATCCATCGTAGGGCACACACATGCACACTCACATCCACACACTAAGGGCCACTTTAGAGTCACCAATTCACCTATCATGCATGTCTTTGGACTGTGGGGGAAACCGGAGTACCCGGAGGAAACCCACGCGAACACGGGGAGAACATGCAAACTCCACACAGAAACTTCCCAGCTCACCCCACCTGGGGATTGAACCCAGGTCCTTCTTGCTGTGAGGCAACAGCGCTATCCACTGCGCCACCGTGCCGCCACCCAGCGGACAGCTATGTTTGTTTATTCTTTTTGTTTGTTTGAAGTGTTTCTGAAGACTTGTTTATTTATTTACTTCTTTGTTATTTATTTATTTCATTTTTTATTTATTTACTTTGTTATTTATTTAGTCAGTTAGTTATTGGGTTTTATTTATTCAGTTTTATATATTTATTTGTATTGTTATTATTTCATTTACATTAAAGTTTCATTAACAATTAACATTAAAACTGATTTGGGAAAAATCCAGATTGATGTTGGTATAATTTGTGCATGAAATGGTGAAAGTTCATTTTTTTGCTTAGACATCATAAACACACAGCAAAGTTCACCGTTCAGGTCCAGTTTTCAAAGGCGAGGTGAAGGAACGTACTTGTTTGATGAACACTGTACATTAGTCAGGACCGTGAAGTTGTTCCTCACACTTCGAAGGCTGGCAAGAACCTGGGCAGAGACAGAGAGACAGTTCCGGAATGATGATGATGAAACTCAACATTTACAGAAGCAAACGGTGCCGAGTCAGCAGTCCAGTCACGTTACCGTGACGTTAGAAGATGGTTTACCTGAGCGAAAGGTGTGACGATAAGGTCGTCTCCATGTCTGCAAGGAAACAGGAAATGATGTTACTCTCAGTTCTGAGGCCCATTAGCTTGAAAACAAAAGCACGTTACGTAACGGCATTGATGTCATGAATGATTGAAATTCTCCAGGGTTGACAAACGACAGTGGACTCGTTGTCAAAGTCCGGCCCAGAAAAAGGAACCGAGTTGTAACTTTAAGTGGCAAAAAATGGGTTACAGAGAACAATCCACCTCAATCCCTGAGGTCCAAAAGCAATTTGGCTAATAAAACTTCAGTGGGAAATGTGCTATGACATAATGAGGGGCTGTCAGTGCCAGCAGGGGCCATCAGAGGAAATCAGGCCGCGCTGAGACAGACCGGGCGTGCAGGGCCGTACTTACCCCATTCAGCGCCGCACTCCACCGCCAATCAAGCCTCTCTGAGCCTAATTTGTTTTACTCACTCTTTAGAAAAAAGCTCCTTCCTGTTCAAAACGCTGATCCACGCAGTTCATTCACAGTCAAAAGTTTGGATACAGCTGCCTGAACGTGTGGATTTCATCGTCTGATCTGAAGGCAGTTCTGTGTTTACATGCTTGAAATGTTTCTAAGACCAATATAAACAGTGACCTTATGAACTGGGGTCCATTAACATTAGGATCACCTCCTCATTTCTCCTCTCACTGTCCACTCTATCAGCTCCTCTGACCACACAGGAGCTCTTTGTAGTTCTATAATTCCAGACTGTAGTTCATCTGTTTCTCTGCAGACTTTATTCTCCTCCTTTCACCCTGATCTTCAATGATCAGGACCCCACAGGACCACCACAGAGCAGACATGATGTGGGTGGTGGGTCATTCTCAGCACTGCAGTCACACTGACATGGTGGTGGTGTGTTAGTGTGTGTTGCTGGTACGAGTGGATCAGACACAGCAGTGCTGCTGGAGTGTTTAAACCCCTCAGTGTCACTGCTGGACCGAGAACGTATGACGATAGGCCACTTTTACCTGCTGAACGTAGCCCAAGACTGCGTCTCAGAACCCAAATTCAGGTATGTAAGCAACAGCTTGTAGAAAATGTCAGGCTTTAGAACCCCACTGCTGCGTGTGACATATGGAACCACATTACAGAGAACATCATGTCATGGACAGATTTGACTCACAGCTCTGAGGCGATGGAGGAGTTGCGGGACATAGATTTGGGGGACAGGTCGTAGTCACTGTCGGATCGATAGAGGAAGGACTCTCTCCGCTGGTTGTGGCCCGGGAAGTTGGTGTGCAGGACCAAGCCGGAGCCGGGGGAGGCCTGAGGGTCCAGCGGACTGCAGCCTGCAGACGGTCCATTCTCCACATCGAAACTGCAAGAACAAACATCACCATCATCAGCATGAGGAGACCGAGAAGAGCGGCCATATTTCATCTGCTGCTACAAACATTTACAAGTGAGGACTCCAAGCAACAGCGGCAGAAGAGGGTCCACTTAATATCCACTTCAATGTTTGCAAATCCACTTCAGTCACTTATATACACTGTTAGTCTTTCCAGACAGACTGGACACTAAATATAGACTGGACACTAAATATACA